>SJYV01053770.1:0-10678 GCA_006410875.1 Neotragus pygmaeus
TTTTTTCTCCAATTAAAAATGTGATTCCTCACATCTGTGAAGCTTTAAGTTCCCATGAAGAGAAATGAAAAGAAAAATATGACATAATGAAACTACAGCATACCCAGTTCAAAGTGAAGATGTGCAGAATAGACAGAGCTTACCCCAATAGACCCTTGATTAAAGAAGTAAAAAGAATCTTTTCATATTCTTTTTCATTATGAATCATCACAAGATATTGAATGTAGTTCTCTGTGCTGTACAGTAGGACCTTGTTTTTCTGTCCTACACGTTTGCATCTGTTAATCTCAAACTCCCCGACCTCCCCCCTACCCACCATATATATGTATAAATGAGTCACTTTGCTGTACAGTAGAAATTAAATGTAACATTATAAATCAATCCAATAAAAATTTTGCAAAGAAATGCAGGGATGCAATTCTGCAAGAATGATGGCTCTGGCAAGGGGTTTTATGCTGACTGTAACTGGACACCAATTGTATGGTTTTGAAAGGACTGATGCAATTTAATTCATAATTTAAATATATTTCTCTGAATGTTGTGTGGTGTCATTGATTTTAAGGGTATGTCATTTCTTAAGGGCATATAAATGATGGTTGGATGGTAGCAGTAGGAAGAGTGCTCAGATACAGAATCCAGTTTGAAGGTAGGCCATGAGTCTTGCTAAAGGAGGGGAATGAGAGTTTTCTGGTAAAGGGAGTCAAGGATGATGCTTAGGTTTCTGGCCTGAGCAACTGAGTGTATTGTGCTGCCTTTGTGAAGATGGAGATACAGAGGAGCAGAAATCAAAATTTCTTGGTCTTTATTGAGAACTTTTATAAGCTGGGAAGAATTTTTAGCACTTGGAGAAAGGTTGACTCATTTAATTGGAGACAGATTAACTCATTAACTACAGCCCTGGAGGAAGGAACTGGTTTTATCCCTTTAAAGATGAGGAAACTGAGGCTTAGAGAAGTTAACTCCTTGCTAAAGGTCACACAGCTGTCTGATACTCTCAAGCAATATTCTCTGTTGCCTCTTAGGATTTTTCATCCAAGTTGAGATGTAGATTCATGACATGAACCTCAAAGAAAGAAGAGATTTTCCTGAAAAATGTCATAATAAAATAGTACAAAAATTAGGCAAGGACAGTGATTTCAGCATTTCATATATTCTTGGCAATTCTCAAATCCTAAAATATTGGCAGAAACCTGATGAGACCAAGAGATTAAAGCACCACAATCATCTGTTTCACAGTGCTGATGAAAGGGTCCAAAATCATAGAACTTTCCCTTAATCTTTCCTCAGCCCCAAGCACAACATAAGTAGAACTCTTTACTGACCTACATGGTTCCAAGTCACTGTGAATGAGGCACAAGGGAGGTTATGTGGATGTCAGACACGTCCCAATAAGTTCATGAAGATATAAGCTCGATGAGGCCAGGGCATCTTTTCAGTACTGTTTCCATTGTATGCTCAATACCTAGAGTGGATCTCACATGTGATACATACTTCATGTGTATTAGTTGTGCAAATGATTGAAAGCTGTAACCTGACTCAAATGCCTGACCACTCTTAAAAGCTTCATAGACAGTGCTTTTCAAAATGTATAAGCAACAAAATTCAACAACAGAACATGTAAGTTATGTACATTGATCAATAAACACAAACCTGTGAAGGTTTGAGGGAATTCATGAGTAATATCAGGCTAGGTGAATATTATCAAAGTAGGAGATTGTCTCTACCACCCTACCTAAGAAACTGATAAAATGTAGGTTTTGAGGCAATGATCAGTCTGTGCTCAAGAAGCCTTCATGAGAAGTGCTGTCTTTGACTGAGAGCCAGTTTCTGACTTACAAAAAAAGTTGTGAATGGATGGAAGGAATAGGCTTGGAAGAAGGGGCATTTGCTTTTAATGGGCTGATCAATGGAAATAGTCATTGGAAGGTAGAGGTGAGAAGAAATTTCGGGCACTAAGCAGCTGTGGCAGAGGTTTGATCAGTACAGAGAGTTTTGCATCTAGTTCAGTTCAGTTCAGTCGCTCAGTCATGTCTGACTCTTTGCGACCCCATGAATCGCAGCACACCAGGCCTCCCTGTCCATCACCAACTCCCAGAGTTCACTCAGACTCAGGCCCATCGAGTCAATGATGCCATCCAGCCATCTCATCCTCTGCCGTCTCCTTCTCCTCCTGCCCTCAATCCCTCCCAGCATCAGAGTCTTTTCCAATGAGTCAACTCTTCGCATGAGGTGGCCA
The DNA here is from genome assembly GCA_006410875.1 of Neotragus pygmaeus. Taxonomy (NCBI): domain Eukaryota; kingdom Metazoa; phylum Chordata; class Mammalia; order Artiodactyla; family Bovidae; genus Neotragus; species Neotragus pygmaeus. The sequence goes on from SJYV01053770.1 coordinate 2,237, forward strand.
AAGCACTGGAGTTTCAGCGTTAGCATCATTCCCTCCAAAGAAATCCCAGGGCTGATCTCCTTCCGAATGGACTGGTTGGATCTCTTTGCAGTCCANCCACAAAACTATATTATCACAGATAGTGAAGGACAGGGAAGCCTGGCGTGCTGCAGTCCTTGAGGTTGCAAAGAGCTGGACATGACTATGTGACTGAACAACAACAGCAAGTGCTATCACATAAGATCATCACATTATTATAATTTTTCTTTTCCTATGCTGAAATAATTGGCTCTTCTCCATAGCCATCTCTTAATCCTTTAGAGAGACAAAAATTTATGAGAAAAAAAACCAACCATTGACCTCTCCATACAGTTGTATGGATTTCCATTTCGTGGTGTGTCAGTGATTATGTATGTGAGGAGGAATGTGTGTGGATATGGGTATATTTTCATAATGTTCCTAGTTAATGTTTTTAATTCTTTTTAAGATTTTAGAGAAAGTAAAATGAGATAAAACTTAAAAAAAAATAATTGTTTAAATGACATATTAACTAAATTTTTTCTCACTTCCCAAATGCTGAGGCTTTGTAAGGAAAGAATCACACATCATCCTTTCTTTCTTTCTTTTTTTTTACTTTATTTTACTTTACAATACTCTATTGGCTTTGCCATACATCGACATGAATCCACCACAGGTGTACACGAGCTCCCAATCCTGAATCCCCCTCCTACCTCCCACCCTACAACGTCTCTCTGGATCATCCCCGTGCACCAGCCCCAAGCATCCTGCATCCTGCATTGAATATAGACCGGCGCCTCGTTTCTTACATGATAGTATACATGTTTCAACATCATCCTTTCTAAAGAAAGGAACCAAGCTTTGCTATCACTGCTTTCATACTGGTTCCACGTGGGTGGTCTTTTATTTCACAGGGCATATTAATCTCCTGTCATACATGGCAGCCACTACTGTGTGTCATCTCAGTACAGGACAATAAAGTGACTCCAGAATTTCTTTCTAAACTTAGTGACCAGGCTTCTCTTACTGTGACAAATGTTTATGGATTCTTCTAATTACACGTCTGGTTTAAAACTAAGATACCAAGAGAATACAGTTCTCTTTTGTAAAGTTCCCAAGGTTTTTCTATAATAATCAATTACCATAATGAGTTTTTTTTTAAAGCTTCCATTCATCATTTTCTTAAAATATATAAACTTCTAGGATAAAGATAAATAGCCATAGCCAGTATACCCCAAGGCACTCTACCAAAGGTTTCCTTTAAATCAAAATCAACTGGAAAACATGTTGGGTTCTGTTTCAAAGTCAATCCTGCTTAGGTTTAAAAAAATGTGTAAAAACAAAAAAGGAGTAAAATAAAATCCATGACAAGTTGGCTTCATGAGAGGAGGTTAGGCAATGCATCACTCACATAATCATCCCCATAGTTAACATGTGTTTGTTAAATGGGTCTCACTAGCCAGCTCTCATACTATTGAAACTAGAAACTAATTCTCTACATGGACCTTTCTTCCCTATTAACCTATTATCTCCTTCTGTTCCTAGGAAGACAGTACCCCAACTGGGAGTTATTTGACATGTCTTTATCTAAGCCAGGGTTTCTCAACCTTGGTACTATTGTTATTCTGGGAAGTACAATGCTTTATTTTCTGGGAAGCGATCTTGTGCAGTGTAAGATGTTTAGCAGCATTTCTGGACTGCAAGGAGATCCAACCAGTCCATTCTAAAGAGATCAGTCCTGGGTGTTCTTTGGAAGGAATGATGTTAAAGCTGAAACTCCAGTACTTTGGCCACCTCATACGAAGAGTTGACTCATTGGAAAAGACTTTGCCCTCCTGATTGGGGGCAGGAGGAGAAGGGGATGACAGAGGATGAGATGGCTGGATGGCATCAGCTACTCTACAGACATGAGTCTGAGTGAACTCCAGGAGTTGGTGATGGACAGGGAGGCCTGGCGTGCTGCAATTCATGGGTTGCAAAGAGTCGGACATGACTGAGCGACTGAACTGAACTGAACTGGCCATCATCCATCAAATACTAGAAGCAGACAACTCCCTCCCCTGAACTGTGACAACCAAAACCCTCTCCAGACATTGGCAATTGCCCCCAGGGGAACAAAGACCCTCCACCTCCCTCTGTTTGACAACAATGTTCCATAAGCCTTAATTGTGAGGGAACTCAGTAGAATATTCAAATAGCATAAAAATGTTATAAAATAAAGAAAACTAGGACAAAGAAGAGGAAGATCATTAAGCTGGTTGGAATTTAAAAGAAATGAAATTGAGTAAGATTTGAGTGATGATGGAGGAAATAACCAAGAAGGCATGAAAGGTTTCCTATATCATTTCACTGAGTGGGTGAGTGTGCTCAGTCACTAGTCATGTCTGACTCTTTGCAACCCCGTGGACTATAGTTGACCAGGCTCCTCTGTTCATGGAATTTTCCAGGCAATAATCCTGGAGCAGATTGCCATTTCCTATTTCAGGGGATCTACCCGAACCAGGGGTTGAACCCACTTTTCTTGTGTCTCCTGTACTGGCAGGCAGATTCTTAACCACTGTGCCACTTAAGAAGCCCTCCATTTAGCCATAGTTGTCTCTTTTAATTTTTATTTATTTTACTTTTTGGCTGCACCACATGGCTTGTGGAATCTTAGCTCCCTGAACAGGGATCCAGCATGTGCCCCCTGCAGTGGGAGCACACAGTCTTAATTGCTGGGCCACCAGGGAAGTCCAGCTGTCCCTTTTTACATTAATGTTTTTTAAATGTGGACTTAATATTAGATATGGTCTTCAGACTCTCTATTCTCTCCCTGTCTGCACTCTTCTTTGGTTGTCTTTTGTCTCAGATCTTTCTCATCAACTCTTAAGAAGTGGTTTCACCCTTCATGTTTCTTCCTAAATTAAGACCTGAATTCAGAATAGGGATTTTACATTTGTACCATCCATATTCTCTTTGAAGATGGTAATATCTGCTCAAGTTGCTATTCTTTCAGGTTTGGGGCTTCCAAACTTGTGTTCATAGCCATAGAAACAAGAAATACGAATTTTTAAGAAAAAAAAATTGACAAGAATATTACTTATGCTTGTCCTTAGAGCTTATATTTTCATGTTGTTACATCCAACATCCTACCCAATAAGATGGAATAGCTAGTAAACAAAGATTTAAGATCAAAGACATTCCTGGCTTTGTCATGTTACGTGTTGCATGTTACATGTTACATGTTGCACTACATGGGGCACATTGATTTTCTGAGTTTGATTTCCTACCAGTAAAATGAAGCTTCCTCAGAAGGTCCTTGTGAAAGTGATAGTTGCTCAGTTGTGTCCAAATCTTTGTGACCCCATAGACTGTAGCCTCCAGGCTATTCTGTCCCTGGGATTTCCTGGGCACGAATACTGGAGTGAGTAACCATTCTCTTCTCCAGGGGGGTCTTCCTGATCCAGGGGTCAAACCTAGGTCTCCCACGTTGCAAGCAGATTCTTTACTTGTCCAACATAGCAGGAAGGTCCCAGAAGGTTCTTATGAAGCTTAAATAAAATGTCTGTTAATTATTATGTTTTTGTTTTTTTTTTCCTTTCCATTGTTGCCACTGCTGCTATCCTGCATGAGGTTCCTGATTATATCACTCTGGTCTCTTTTTTCTTCTCAACTTGCCTTCTGCTTATCACTCCCATGCCACTGCTCACTGTCTTCTACCAACAGTATATCAAATGTTTCTTACACTGTCCTTAACACCAGGCACACCCAGCTTTCCTCCTTTTCTCTCCTATGCTCTTGTCCTTGATCTCTCTACCTTTACCTTTGTTCTTATTTTATTGCTTATTATTTCCATGTGTATTCCTATAGTTACTAAATATATTAATCATGTGTTAATATCCTTATTGGCTATCTGTATTTCTTCATTTGTGAATTGCCTATGATCTTTAAACATTTTTTTTTCTATTTCTGTGCTCTTATTTTTCTCATTGGCTTACAAAATGTCTTGATAAATTGAAAATATTAATCCTTGTCTATACACATTGGAAATATTTTTTTAGCTTGTAAATAGTTTCCAAAGAAAAGAAGAAAGAAACAAAATGAAAGCTAGATCAAATTGACTACATTAAAATTTTTTAATTGTCCTATTTTACCTGTATTAAAAGATGAATTATCTAATATTAAAAATATGTATATATGTGGATACTTGGAAGAAATGAATAGAGCTATAACATATTAAATGATAGTGAAAGTGAAGTCACTCAGTCATGTCTGACTCTTTTCGACCCCATGGACTGTAGCCAGGCTCCTCCATCCATCCATGGGATTTTCCAGGCAAGAGTACTGGAGTGGGTTACCATTTCCTTCTCCAGGAGGGTCTTCCCGACCCAGATATCGAACCCACGTCTCCCGTATTGTAGGCAGACACTTTTACCGTCTGAGCCACCAGGGGTGATAACTCATAACAATAAGATTATTGATTTTTAGATTTCTTGTCATGCTTTTTAATTGCTCACAATTTCAATTAATCTGTAATGGTTTTATAATTGGGATAAACTAAAAACATATAATTTTAATTGTTTTGTAAAAATAAATAAACAAAATTACCTGCAACTGCACTTTTTCTTAGTTGAAATTCAGCAAATTCTCCATACATTGGGTATATTCAATAATTGTTTAGCAATAGTGATGGTGATTTTAAAGCAATGTCTTTAAAACATTATATTTAGTTTATGGGGACCCTCGGTTTACAGCATGATAAAACACTCTAGTTTCACATGTCCTCAACAAGAGTTCAATTCAAAAACTATGAGGCTGAGAACCAGCAGAGTTAAGTTTGAATATTGCCTTCATCATATATTAAAAGCATTTCTTTAGATATGCTACCAAGATTTATAATTCAATCTTCCCCCTGTAATTAAAGTATCTCTATCTCTTTCTTACCTTATGGATATGATGGGCTCAAGAGAAAAAAGGGAAAGGATTAGAAAGTACTGCCGAGTAGTCTTATGTGTTTTATATTAGTGTTTATTTGCCTGAAAAACTTGTTTTCAAACGAAATGTGAGACATAATGTCAAATCATGATACACAAAAATAATACTCAAAATATTTTATATGATTACTAAGATGAACAACTGTTATCCCTAAACTATCATTATTTATTGGCTTCTTGATTCTGAAAGTTTCTCATCATTTTCCCTTTCCCATATGTTCCCAAAGAAATATTTTAAGGCTTCCCTGGTGCCTCATTAATAAAGAATCTGCCTGCCAGTGCAGGAGACATGGGTTTGATTCCTGATCTGGAAGATCCCAAGTGCTGCGGAATAAGCCCATGTGCCACAACAAAACCCGTGTGCCATAGCAATTGAACCTGTGCTCTAGCGCCCAGGAACTACAACTATTGGGCCAATGTGCCACAATTACTGAAGCCAACACACCCTAGGAGCCTGTGCTCCACAACGAGAAACCACCACAGTGAGAAGCCCGTGCCCTGCAACTAGAAACTAGCCCCTGCTTGCCGCAGCTAGAGAAAAGTCCATGCAGGAACGAAGACCCAGCCAGCCAAAATAAAACAAACAGTTATTTTACAAATAAATATTTTCCATAACCCTACCCAGAAGCTGTAGTTTCAGACAATAACATCTGAATTATTCATAAAAATAAATATGTACCAGCCCAAATAATCTTTAAACTGAAGGCATCACCTGTATACCTAAAGGAAAGTAAGTCATTTAAAAAGACAGATATAAATTGCCAGAATTGCAGTTAGCCCCCTCTAACTAGTATCTTTAACATACCATAGACCTTACAAGACATAATTTTTAGATAAATGATACTTGATTTGGTACTTATTTATGGGGGGAAATGACTTAGTTGCCTCAAAATAAAATATATCCTATGACAATGACTTATACAGAACATTGAGTTTATGGAAAAAGCAGTGGTCCAGAGAAATAACTTCTTTATTTATGTCAAGGATTTAAAAAATGCTACATTTAATTTTAATATCATGATGAGCAGTATTCCCCTGCCTGATAAGCCTCATTACACTACAGCATGTACAGTATTTGCCTTATTTAACAATTTTTATCAATCATTTAAAAATGGACAACGCACTGAAAAGGACAAGAAAAAAACACGAAGGCATGTAATGTACAGCTTCTTATATCGATAAGAATTTGCACTTGATTGTGAAGAATAATGAAAAATAAAAACAAATTTTTTTTTCCTGGTAAATGCTGGGCCCATTTTGGGGTCATTTAACAACCAAAGACATGATTGTTAATTACAAAAGGAGCTGTAATTTTCCTATTCACCACAAAAATCTTTCTCCGCTTTTCTTTTTAATTGTTGTTTACCTCTTGTCTTCCTAATTGGATTCATCAAATATATCACCTTCCTGTCGCTTTTAGACTGTCCGTTATAATTGCTGCCAGTATTTCACGCTGCCCATTTTTCCATGGTGTGGACCAGTGTTAATCAGGGAGTGCTTTCTAAAGTTTTCTTAAAATGTGAATGTGCAAAGCACGTAAACAAACACAGCAATGATGTGGAAAGTTCCACCACCCCAAATAATTTCTGTACCAATTAAAAAGAGCAGGAAAAAATTGTGAATTGAAATATTATGCTTAAATGGAATTCATTTTTCAATGTATTACTTCTTTATTTCATTATTGTCATACTTGTATTCTTTCTCTTCCTTCAGATATTCATAGTTAAATTTTATTGATATTTCTCTTTAGTTCAGTTCAGTCACTCAATCATGTCTGACTCTTTGTGACCCCATGGACTATAGTATGCCAGGCCTCCCTGTCCATCACCAACTCCCAGAGTTCACTCAAACCCATGTCCATTGAGTCAGTGATGCCATCCAACCATTTCATCCTCTGTCGTCCCCTTCTCCTCCTGCCCTCAATCTTTCCCAGCATCAGGGTCTTTTCAAATGAGTCAGTTCTTCACATCAGGTGGCCAAAGTATTGGAGTTTCAGCTTCAACATCACTCCTTCCAATNCTGTCGTCCCCTTCTCCTCCTGCCCTCAATCTTTCCCAGCATCAGGGTCTTTTCAAATGAGTCAGTTCTTCACATCAGGTGGCCAAAGTATTGGAGTTTCAGCTTCAACATCACTCCTTCCAATGAACACTCAGGGCTGATCTCCTTTAGGATGGACTTGTTGGATCTCCTTACAGTCTAAGGGACTCTCAAGAGTCTTCTCCAACACAGTTCAAAAGCGTCAATTCTTTGGTGCTCAGCTTTCTTTATGGTCCAACTGTCATATCCATACATGACTACTGGAAAAACCATAGCCTTGACTTGATAGATCTTTGTTGGCAAAGTAATGTCTCTGCTTTATATGCTATCTAGGTTGGTCATAACTTTCCTTCCAAGGAGTAAGCGTCTTTTTGTTTCATGGCTGCAATCACCATCTGCAGAGATTTTGGAGCCCCCACAAAATAAAATCTCACTGTTTCCACTGTTTCCTCATCTATCTGCCATGAAGTGATGGGACCAGATGCCATGATCTTAGTTTTCTGAAAGTTGAGCTTAAGCCAACTTTTTCACTCTCCTCTTTCACTTTCATCAAGAGACATTTTCCTTTGCCTTTGTTCTTATTCATGTCATTTATAGCATCTTCTGTTTTAAATTCTTGCTTTATGATTTCTACTCACACTTTTATATTATATATTGTTTCAGAATTATTTTTAAAATATGGACCTCATATTAGATGATATTAAGTGACTAAAACCCCTGGCCTTGCCTCATATTCTGGTCAAATTTTTTAACATCTCTGGGTCTTAGCACCACTGCTGTAAAACAAGAATACCTTGGGTTAAGTATTAAGATAAAAATTGACTTTGAGAATGAGAATATATTCTGTTAAATATAGTTATTCTGTCTCTTTTCAATAGGAAATTTGTGATTTTGTGATTAATGGAATATTCAAGCAATATCTATTTTTAATTCATGTATAACATCTCCCTCCACTAGAATATAAACTAGCTAAAATAGCAAGAGTTTTGCTTCATTGACAGTAAAAATCAGACTTTGCAAACTGTTTAGAGTATCAGGTAGAATCTCAGAAAAATTATACACAATTAATTTAACAGACATTCACATTTCTGAAATGTCTTAGCAACTCTTATCAATTGAAAGAACTTTTCTTATTTTCATTCAGTTCAGTTCAGTTCAGTTGCTCAGTTGTGTTTGACTCTTTGCAACCCCATGAATCACAGCACACCAGGCCTTCCTGTCCATCACCAACTCCTGGGGTTCATTCAAACATATGTCCATCGAGTTGGTGATGCCATCTAGCCATCTCATCCTGTCATCCTCTTCTCCTCCTGCACCCAATCCCTCCCAGCATCAGGGTCTTTTCCAATAAGTCAACTCTTCGCAGCAAGTGGCCAAAATATTAGAGTTTCAGCTTCAGTATAAGTCCCTCCAATGAACACCCAGGACTGATCTC
>SJYV01053772.1:0-14813 GCA_006410875.1 Neotragus pygmaeus
AGCACAGCCTGTTCCCTGTGCAAAGCCTGAATTTTTAACCACTCTACCTTGTATTTATTTTTTACTTGCATTTATTTTTTGGTGGCGTTTATTCCCAGACCGTTACGTTTTTTGTTTCTTCATTTTCTTCTGGAGTATGTTTTTCTTCTGTGCCACCTCCTCTTCCAGTTTAGGAACAATCTCCTTTTTCAATGAGAATTTGTCCTTTTTTCAGCGTGGCAGGGACAGTGAGGATCTCAGTGTAGCAGGGAGAGCTCCTGGATCGGGTGAACCCACCACGAGCTCTGTAAATCCTGCGCCCCCTCATCCAGGCTTTGTTCACCTGGATGTGCTTGGTGACCAGAGCATCTGCATCTAAGCCCTTCAGTTCGGCATTGCTCTCTGCATCTTTGAACGTGTACAGTAAAAACAGCCCTGTGGATCACCAGCCCTGCATCCAGCCCCCCTTTGGCCTGAGCACACCTACAAACTCTACCATTGTGACAACAGAATGGCATGGCACATATTCTGTAAAGGACATCGTTCAGATACTTGGCATTTCAAATATGCATACCCTAGATGGCCTGGGCTGTTCCACAAGTGTTCTTAAAGTGAACATAGGAAGATTTTGAACCTCTTGTTTTGCATGATTTTCTGGAGTTTCTGGGTCAACCGAATAGCAAACCATTTTTAGAAGTCCCCTTCTTTCCCCTGGCTGGCAGCATGGAGGCTGCATGCTGCCTGGAGTTACTGGAAAAGACGTGAACCAGCAGGAGTCTGTCAGAGCGCTGGCCAGCTTCCTGTAAAGTTCGGGAAGCTGAAAGTCCCTGAATGGGTGGACACTGTCAGGCTGGCCAAGCATAACGAGCTGGCTCCCTACAATGAGAACTGATCCTACACACGAGCTGTTTCCATTGCATAGCACTTGTACCTCCAGGGACGCTGGGCTTGGCCCCACGACCACGATCTCTTGGGGGCATTAGAGGAATGGTGTCATGCCCAGCCACTTCAGCAGAGGTTACAAGAGTGTGGCCCATCAGGTCCTCCAAGCCCTGTAGGGGCTGAAAATGGTGGAAAAGGACCAAGACGGGGGCTGCAAACTGACATCTCAGGAAAAAGAGCTCTGGACAGAATTGCCAGACAGGTGGCAGCTGGCAACAAACAGCATTAGAGCAAATGATCCTGGGTTAATAAATTGCCTCATTCCTTAAAAAAAGTCACCTCAGGTCACTTACTGGAAAAGCCTGTTCTACCATTTATACCACATCACTGCATCTGTTACTCTGACTTCATGCCAAAGGGAGTTAATTTCATCACTTGTACCTGTGAACTTACAAGGAGCCTGCAGTGTTATTCGACAGGAAACCATTTGTATTTTGGGTCAGCTGGTGCTTTGTTCTGTAGAAATGTCTTCAGCATTGCAGCATGTCTTAGCATCCCTGACCTCTGAGTACCAACAGCGAGAAACAAAACTCACCCCTGCATTGGAGGACCAAAGATTTCTAAATGCGCTCTAGAAGGATGGCACTGCCCAATGTTAGAACCATTAATATTAAATGTAAAAACAGAAGATGCTGCAGTGTTAAGTATAACCTTCCCTATTCCAGAATACTCAAAGCTGAGTCTTGCTTGGTGAATCAGCCACTCCAAGAGTAGAGGTTCTGTTTTGACTGAAGGCCTCCACCACATGCTAGCTGGGTGACCTTGAACAAGGTAGCTAAACTTGGGGAGCCTCAGTTTCATCTGTGAAACGGGTGAGACCTCCTGAACTCGGGAGCAGTCGGCCCTAGTACAGAGGCAGGTGTTCCTTTCTGAGCTTCTCCCAGCTCCTCTCTCTGTTCCTCATGGCTCTGAGAACGTGAGCTCATTACCTAATTTACCCGCCAAAAGATTAAGAAGCAAGAATGTGTAAAGAAATGAAGTCAGTGGGGAGAAGTGTGGAGTTCCAGCTTTAGGGTAATTACCTGATGGCGCAAATGGAGAAGTAGATGCTAGTCCCTTGGCAGGATATGAAGGCGGCTTTCCAATTTTGTAATGGAGAACTTTTCCTTCACAGTGGAGCTTAAGGCTTTGGTTTTGCTAAACATGAAGTCTGCATGTCTTGGCAATTTGGGGACTATCTTATACATCAAGACCCATAAGAATTTATAGAAGCTACCTTCATGAAACTCACAAAATGTTATATAGAACAAATGAAATCAACTCAGTTTCTGGGCTCTGAAAGCTTATTCTACAAATTCATCCCCCCAAAACAAGATGTTATCGTTTTCTGATGGTGTTCTAATTTGCTTTGAGGTCGTTTCAGAGACCTGAGTCACCAGGTAGCATTAAAAGTAGGAAAACAGAAGTTAGGGTTTTAGGTACTGCAGAGGTGGCCACTGGCAGTCAAGCAGCATCCAAATTCTATCCAGTTTTCCTTGGTCCCTAGATGCTGTCATACAAAATAAAAACCAGGGTCCCCTGGCCGTGTTGCTTGGGACGGGAGCTAAGGCCTTTACTCTATCCAGAGTTTCTGCCTTATCTCTCTCTCTTTTTTTTTTTTTTTGGCTGCACCTCATGGCATGTGGAACCTTAGTTCCCTTGCAGTGGACTCGGGATATCCTAACCAGACTGGACTGCCAGAGAATCCCCTGCCTTACTTCTTTTTTTGTAAAACATAATTTTATTTATTTTTGCCTGGCCTGGGTCTCCGTTGCTTTGCGAGGCCTTTCTCTCTTGCAGTGAACAGGGGCTTCTCACTGCAGCGGCTTCTCTTGTTGCCAAGCTCAGGATATAGGCACGCAGCCTCCATAGTTGCAGCTTCGTTGCTCCTCAGCATGTGGAATCTTCCCCGACCAGAGATCAAACCTGTGTCCCCTGCATCAGCAGGCAGATTCTTATCCACTGTGCCACGATGGATGCACCCTGCCTTACCTCTTAAGGCCAGAATTACAATGGTTGAAGGAAGGGAATCAGAACTCTACCCTGCACCTACCAGGAGGAATAAAAATCTTTTCCTCCAAATCCCAGATTTCTTTTGATCCACTGACTCTGGTTTCTTTTCCCTTTAAACTTTTATGCTCTTAACACTCCATAAACCACATACTAACAAGAGGCCATCGTGAACAAGAACCAACTCAGTGGGCCTGCCCTCCTTACTGATAAGGACTCCGCCACTCCTGGTTAATCCTACCCTTCTCTCCCCCTAGTTCTGACAGAGGACCAGCCAACAGGTTGTTGAATAAGTGAGTAAATTAACAAATGCAGGCCCTTTTTACAGGGAATGGTTGCAAGAGAGCCAAAGAGAAAACTGAAAGGAGCAGACAAACACACTTGCTCCCGATTGAAGTTCACTCCCAGATTTTTTTTAGCAACAAATAGTAAAAAGAGCAACTCAAAAAAACAAACAAACCAAAAAAAACCAAAATGTGAACTGAGTTCAAAGCAGCTCCAGTAAGAAGTGCAACCTGCTATTTGGGCTGGACAGGCTCCTGGGTACCCTCATCCAGCCTTTTGGCACAACTTGCTTCTGGCTCTGTAATCACAGGTCTGTTCTCTGCCCTTCCATGACCCACGGTTCACACCCAGAGGTCTCTTCTCAGCTTCCCCAGTCCGTTAGCTTTCAGAGGTTCTCATTATAGTAGGACTCCTGCTAGAAGCAGATGCACAGCCTAGCCGACCCCTGGATTGTAAAAACGAACAACACTATGAAGGAAGACCAACCCCAAGTGGTGCTCCGCAGTCCCCATACCCAGCAGCTGCCACGAAAGGTGTCTGGAACAGACGCTCACCCCACCCCCAAGAAAAATCGTCTGGTGCAAAAGATGGAGAAGATGAACAAGACGGTGCCGCAGAGGACGACCGCCATCGTGTAGGCAAAGATGCGGAAGTGCGGGTTGCGGCAACACTCCCGCAGCGAGTAACGGCTGGGGATGGGGACTGGCCTGGTGCCAGGGCCCACGTCCTGAGGGTGCTCAGCCTGACTCCCAGGCTCAGGGCCCAGGTCCAGCGTGTAGACCCGGGGCTGGCGCAGGAAGTAGCGGCTCTTGGGCTGGTCCTTGAGGCAGAGCTGGTGGCCTTCCAGGATGACGTGGTGGGGCTCCAGGCGGAGCAGGGTGAGCACGGCCGTATCCGTGGGCAGGTCGGTGACAGGCTGCCCGGAGGCCAGCACGGTGGGCTGGCGGCACAGCGGGCACAGCAGGCGGCGCTGCGTCGGCGTCGCCAGGCTGATGTGCGCCAGGCATTCCACGCAGAAGGAGTGGCAGCAGTCCAGCACCTTGGGGGTGTGGAAGGTGTTGTTGAAGGGGTTCCAGCAGACAGGGCACTCGGGCTCCCGGCCCTGCTGCTCTGCCATCCTCAGGCCAGACGCTGCGGGCGTCTGACAGGAGACGTCCTGGCAGAAAAGGAGCAAAGGAACACCCATTATTCTCCGTGCCCGTGCTTGGCCCCAGGCTGTGTCTTGAGGGTTGTTGAAAGGCATCATCATCCATATTTATTTCGCAGATGAAACGGAAACTTACATTCAAAAAGATGAAGTGAAATGATCTTATCTATAAAACTGAAGTAGATGTAGAAACACACATGTGGTTCTCAGGTGGGGGAGGGATAAATTGGGAGATCCGGCCTGACATGTACACAGGACTATGTATAAAATACACAACTAATACGGACCTGCTGTAGAGCTCAGGGCACTCTACTCAGTACTCTGTAATGACCTCTATGGGCAAAGAATGTGAAAAAGAGTGGATACATGGAAAGTTATGACCAACCTAGACAGCATATTAAAAAGCAGAGACATTACTTTGCCAACTAAGGTCCGTCTAGTCAAGGCTATGGTTTTTCTTGTGGTCATGTATGGATGTGAGAGTTGGACTATGAAGAAGGCTGAGTGCCGAAGAATTGATGCTTTTGAACTGTGGTGTTGGAGAAGACTCTTGAGAGACCCTTGGACTGCAAGGAGATCCAACCAGTCCATCCTAAAGGAGATCAGTCCTGGGCGTTCATTGGAAGGACTGATGTTGAAGCTGAAACTTCAGTACTTTGGCCACCTCATGAGTTGAGCTGACTCATTGGAAAAGACCCTGATGCTGGGAGGGATTGGGGGCAGGAGGAGAAGGGGACGACCGAGGCTGAGATGGCTGGATGGCATCACGGACTTAATGGACATGAGTCNGATGACGTGGTGGGGCTCCAGGCGGAGCAGGGTGAGCACGGCCGTATCCGTGGGCAGGTCGGTGACAGGCTGCCCGGAGGCCAGCACGGTGGGCTGGCGGCACAGCGGGCACAGCAGGCGGCGCTGCGTCGGCGTCGCCAGGCTGATGTGCGCCAGGCATTCCACGCAGAAGGAGTGGCAGCAGTCCAGCACCTTGGGGGTGTGGAAGGTGTTGTTGAAGGGGTTCCAGCAGACAGGGCACTCGGGCTCCCGGCCCTGCTGCTCTGCCATCCTCAGGCCAGACGCTGCGGGCGTCTGACAGGAGACGTCCTGGCAGAAAAGGAGCAAAGGAACACCCATTATTCTCCGTGCCCGTGCTTGGCCCCAGGCTGTGTCTTGAGGGTTGTTGAAAGGCATCATCATCCATATTTATTTCGCAGATGAAACGGAAACTTACATTCAAAAAGATGAAGTGAACTGATCTTATCTATAAAACTGAAGTAGATGTAGAAACACACATGTGGTTCTCAGGTGGGGGAGGGATAAATTGGGAGATCCGGCCTGACATGTACACAAGACTATGTATAAAATACACAACTAATACGGACCTGCTGTAGAGCTCAGGGCACTCTACTCAGTACTCTGTAATGACCTCTATGGGCAAAGAATGTGAAAAAGAGTGGATACATGGAAAGTTATGACCAACCTAGACAGCATATTAAAAAGCAGAGACATTACTTTGCCAACTAAGGTCCGTCTAGTCAAGGCTATGGTTTTTCTTGTGGTCATGTATGGATGTGAGAGTTGGACTATGAAGAAGGCTGAGTGCCGAAGAATTGATGCTTTTGAACTGTGGTGTTGGAGAAGACTCTTGAGAGACCCTTGGACTGCAAGGAGATCCAACCAGTCCATCCTAAAGGAGATCAGTCCTGGGCGTTCATTGGAAGGACTGATGTTGAAGCTGAAACTTCAGTACTTTGGCCACCTCATGAGTTGAGCTGACTCATTGGAAAAGACCCTGATGCTGGGAGGGATTGGGGGCAGGAGGAGAAGGGGACGACCGAGGCTGAGATGGCTGGATGGCATCACGGACTTAATGGACATGAGTCCGAGTGAACTCCCAGAGTTGGTGATGGACAGGGAGGCCTGGCGTGCTGCAGTCCATGGGGTTGCAAGGAGTCGGACACTATTGAGAGACTGAACTGAACTGAATATGTATAACTGACTCACTTTGCAGTACACTTGCAACTAACACAACATTGTAAATCAACTATATGCCAATAATTTTTTTTTAAGTGATTGTTCCAGATCACCAGGTTCCTAAGCCTGGTGCTCTGGCAGCATCCCCTGTGCTGGGCGAAGGCCTGAGCCACCCCAGCATCATAGCTCCCGCTGGAGGAGACAGCCCTCTGGCCTTGAAAGCGGATTAGAATGCTCCCTGTGCTGTATGGGATTGCCCTTGGTTTCCTGGACTCCAGAGAGAGGCAGGGGAACCACAGACAGTGCTTCATGAGCTAGGCGTGCTAAGTCACCAGTCCTATCGGACTCTTTGCAACCCCACAGACAGTGGCCCTCCAGGCTCCTCTGTCCATGGGATTCTTCAGGCAAGAATACTGGAGTGGGTTGCCATGCCCTCCCCCAGGGGATCTTCCTGGAGGATGACTATTTCCCTACCTGCTACCTCACATCCCTGGCTAGGGCAGAGATGGGCTTTGCCGATACCTGGTCTACCCCCCCTCTGGGGGCAGATGCCAGGCCCTCCCTTCCTCATCCCCTTGGGCTGCAGGGCCAGTCCCTGCAGTCCGTGGGCCCAGTGTTTGTGCAGGGCACCATGCTGGTCTGGCAAAGGGACCTCTGTGAAGGCTTTTCCCTTTGACCTGAAATCATGGACAGGCTCCTCCCTCCCCGGCTCCCCAGATCAGCCCTTCCAGAGTCTTCTCCCAAGGTCTGGTCTCCCCTGGCTCCTCCTCCATCCGTTTGTCCTAGAAACCCCCAAAGCACCCACCTGGGCTCCCTTGGCACTAGGGTAGTAAGGCAGACTGCCCCGGAAGGTCGGAGGCTCCAGTCTTTTCCTCTCCAATATCCACAAAGCCTTGGGAGACTGCCTTCTCGCCGCCAACCCCGGGGCCCGTCTCCATGGCAGCGCACACGCAGCACCTGCAGCTGCCAGGTGGCCCAACCTGCAGCCTCTGGAGCGCGCCTGCCTGCAGCGAAGGCCAGAGTGGCAGGTGGGGAGGTGGGGGACCAGCATTCCACTGGGGCGTGGCAAGCAACGCGCCCTGGAAGCCAAGCATCTGCGAGATTGTGGGCGGTCTCCTCAAGGCCTGGGATCCCTGGCCTGGAAAAGCAGGGATGGCAATTTCATTTTTCTAGATTGTGGAGAGGGTAAATGACCCTTCTGGGCTTCCTCTCTCCTGGGCCCTCATTTCTCTTCTAAAATGGCTGAAACCTTCTTACACAAAGGGGCTGCCAGCCCTGCCCTTTGATTGCTATGAAATTCACTTGCTGTCCTGCCTAAAGTCTCTGACTATTCTCTCAGTATCAGATTCAGCAAGTGCCTCCTGATCACTTAATGGGCCCAAGGAGCTACACCCAGAACATGCAGGCCTCGCTGCCCCTTTGTTCTCAGAACACAGACGGTCAGCCGGCAGGCACTGACTACTGAGTTGAGACCAAGACTTGACCCTCCCACCAGGCTGGGGACTTCAAAGGGGAGTCATGGAGGAGGAGCAGCTCCAGCCCCACTTCTGTATTTCAGCCAGAAACACTTGGCTTTCCTCATATTAATCATTTGAACAAGCTGGAGAGTTGAGCTTCTGAGAAAAAAAAAATTTAAAAACGTCTTCTCCAACCTAAGCCCTCATTTTGATGTGTGTGTGTGTGTATGTGTGTGTGTGTGTATGTGTGTGTGTGTGCGCGTGCAGGCTCAGTCATGTCCAACCCTATGAACTGTAGCCCGCCAGGTTCCTCTATCCATGATTTTCCCCAGGCAAGAATACTGGACTGGATTGCCATTTCCTTCTCCAGGGAATCTTCCCAACCTAGGAATCAAACCCGTGTATCTTGTGTCTTCTGTGTTGGCAGGCAGGTTCTTTATCTCTATCGCCACCTGGGGAGCCCTTTAGTCTCCCCCAGTGTCACCTATGGGCTTCCCTCAGAGCTAAGTGTGTAGAGATCTGCCTGCAAGGCAGGAGACCCAGGTTCAATCCCTGGGTCAGGAAGACCTTCTGGAGAAGGAAATGGCAACCCACTCCAGTATTCTTGCCTAGAGAATCCCATGGACAGAGGAGCCTGGTGGGCTGCAGTCCATGGGGTTGTAATGAGTCAGACATGACTTAGTGACTAAACCACCACCAAGGTCACCCACTGGTGACCTCGGGACTTCTAGGCCACCACCATGCTGCTGTCAGAGAGACAAAACCCACCATTCAGTTCACCTGCTGGATATGTGTTACTGCCTGGGTAGTGAGAGTTTGCATTTCACTAGGAGAGTTCTTGGAGAAGGCGATGGCACCCCCACACCAGCACTCTCGCCTGGAAAATCCCATGGATGGAGGAGCCTGGTAGGCTGCAGTCCATGGGATCGCGAAGAGTTGGACACGACTGAGCGACTTCACTTTCACTTTTCACTTTCATGTATTGACGAAGAAGATGGCAACCCACTCCAGTGTTCTTGCTTGGAAAATCCCAGGGATGGGGGAGCCTGGTGGGCTGCCATCTATGGGATCGCACAGAGTCAGACACAACTGAAGCGACTTAGCAGCAGCAGCAGCAGGAGATACCCTGACTTTTGAAATGGCACCTGAAGCAAAACCTGCTTACGCTTTCAACCATGGTTTCCTGGTTTCCTGCTAGACCCTAGACCTCTGTCACTGCCTCGTGTAGGGAAGAGGAAGACATGCCGGGGGAGGATTAACTAGCTCTGGCCAAAGCTGGGATAGTTTGCCAAAGATCCCGACCAGTGAATGCCTCCTCCTGTGGATCTTTCGTCCATCCATCCAGCAGTCATTGAATTAACGAGAGCTCATCACAGCTCTCAACAGACATGAGTTGGAGTAAACTCCGGGAGTTGGTGATGGACAGGAAGGACTGGCGTGCTGTGGTCCATGGGGTCGCAAAGAGCTGGACACGACTGAGTGACCAAACTGAACTGAACTGAACATCACAGGTCAGGCACTGTGCTAGACCCTTGGTAAATAACAGGGAACAAAGCAGACGTAGTCTCTGACCTCACGACATTTAGAGTCTAGTGAGGGAAGGAAACATTTAATAAGTGAGAGATGGGCAATAAATAAACGCACAATTTTAACGAATGCTATAAACAAAAAGGAAGGTGAGCTTAGGGGACTGGCTGCTTCAGATGAGATTACCAGAGAGGGGGTATGAGAAGAATCCAACCTTGTAGAGTAGAGTAGGAGCATTCCAGCTCAAGAGAACAGCCTGTGCCAAAACTCTAAGGAGAAGCAGCTTTGAAGAAGTGAAAGGAGGCTGGGTAACAGGTGTAGTGGGCAGGTTTAGATTGAAAAGTGGCTTAGGAAGAATCCTAAGAGAGGACCTAGGAGAATCCCAAGAGAGACTGCCCTGGAGGCTGGGGAAAGCATCTGGGTTTTTTATTCTAGGACTGAGTCTCTGTCTGTGTATGCTTGCCAGTGGCGCTGGGGAGTGGGGGCTGACCTGATCCTGTTTCTGTTTTAAAAACACCATTTCAGCTACAGAGCAGGAGACAGACTGAAAGGGATGAGTGGAAATGAAAGACCAGATAGGCCCTCTAGTGGTGGTCCATGTTAGGATGGTGGGACTTGATGCAGGTGAGGCGATGGTGGAGAAGATCAAAGGGATGGGTAAAAGAGATCTTTGGAGATGAGATCAAACACACTCTCTGAGAAGCCATGGACAGCAGAGATTCTAGAACCAGATTGTCAAGGCTATTGATCTCCGAGCCACTGCTTATTAGAGCTGTGACTTCAGCTGAATTGCTTAACCTCTCTGTTCTTCCATTTTTTCTGAAAAGGAAGCTAAAAGTGGTGGTGCCTCAGAGGGTAAAGTTCTTAGACAGAACCTGGCACCCAGGAAAGACTGTCTATGAGGTGGCTGAATTATCCCTGCAAAGGGCTTTGAGAGAGAGGAAGGCTCAAGGTAGACTCTGAGGGCTTCCAGGTGGTGGTGAAGAATCTGCCTGCCAGTGCAGGAGACACAGGTTCGATCCCTGGTCTGGGAAGATTCCACATGCCACAGAGTAACTAAGCCAGCATGCCACGACTGCTGACCCTGTCCTCGAGAGCCTGGGAGCTGAAACTGCTGAGCCCAAGTGCCACGATTACTGAAGCCCTTGTTATCTAGAGCCTGTGCTCTGCAACAAGAAAAGCCCCCACAATGAGAAGCCCACACGCCACAACTAGAGTAGCTCCTGATTGCCACAACGAGAGAAGAGTCCCCAAGCAACGAAGACCCACTACAACCAAAAATAAAATAAAATTTATAAAGGCTGACTTTGAAGCCGTGAAGCTTTCTGCATTGAGCTTTGAGAAGCCCCTGAATTCCAGAGTATGTCAGAAGCAGACCTTAAAATGTATATAACCTTGATTCAGCAGTACCCCTCATTGGAAATTTATACTGTGTAAACAATCCAGGTCCTGTGCAAAGATCTGAGCACTGCTGTAATGGTGAAAAATTGAAAACTGCTTAATTATCCAATAGTAGGACACTGATTGAATAAGTTATCTCCATCCATACAAAGAGACGCTCTGCAGCCTGTAAACAATGTCCTAAAACATCTATTGATAGGGAAATACATTCATGACATGTCATTAGTGAAAAGAACCAGCAGTAGAACCATATTACAGGACAATCTAATTTTCCAATACATGTGTGCAATGGGAAAAATGCGTGGAAAAACAAACACTGTCAACAGTGGTTCTCTGCGGCTAAGAGTGTAAGTTTGTTGGCTTGTTTCTGATTCTGTCTGAAAATTCAAACTTTACTGTGCTAAGCTTATATCACTGCCCTTAAAGAACTTCCTTCCCCACAAGGCAGACTTCCGTTTTCCGAAGTTCCATGGCTAAATCTGTTAAGGGTGGTGAGGAGGGATGATTATGGTTGAACCAGCACCTGGGCCCTTCTCAGCCATGGTCCCCTCAGGCCTTGGCTGTGGTTTCAGAGTCTTGTCTCCAGGAAACAGGAGAGACTGGCCACTTATCCAACTTGGACTGACTCTCAAGCTGCGATATCCCAGTACCACCCAAGACATCCCCTCCGTTTGTGACCCGCTCACTCAGCCAAATATCAGTTGTCTGTAGCATCACCCCAGTGCTTTCAATTTGGAGAGAGGAAAGAGGTGAAGAACTAGCATTTTCATAGATCTTCCCAGTTTACAAGGGCATCAGTGCTGGCCAGGGTCTGACGGAGTGACTCCCATTTTGATGGTATAATTGCCCCTTTTACAGTTTTTTTTTTTTTTTCATTTGCATAGACCATTTGATTGTGTAAAACCACCCTCAGAAGAAAGCAGGATCAAGAGTTGAAAGTGTGTAGTTTTAGAACCAGACTTCTTTGCTGTGAGGTCTTAGACAAATGGCTTAGCCTCTCTGAGCTGTGTTTTCCTCTAGGATAGAGGCTTATGAGCCCACCTCACGAGCTTGCTGTGAGGAACGGATAACAGCTCTTATGTGCCCAGCAAAGCACAGCAGACGCTCCACGCGTAGTTAACACGACATTTTTACACTCATTTTATCAATGGGAATGTGAAGACTCAGAAAAGTGAATTGACTTGCTCAAGGCTTCATAGCTAAAGAATGGTTGAACTTGAAAGATGATCCCCGCAGCCCTGCCTCCCAGGCCGGTGTTCACCCCAGGGACGAGCTGCCTCTTCAGAACGCAGGGCTCTGTGGCCCTTCCCTCCACGACCCTCCCTGACTCCTTACCTGCTCCTCAGCGCCTCCTCCACCTCCTCCTCCTCGGCTGAGCGGCCCTGCAGCGTGCTCTCTGGGCTCTGCCTGCTCCTGGCACATGGTTTCCAGGCAGCTGTGGGCGGGCCTCATTTGCATGGTCTTCAGGAAGCTCTTGGCCAGCTCATGTTTTCTTCTTTCCCTCTGATGACTTTGGACAGCCTGAAAGCTCTGGTTCCATCCTCCTCCTGTGAGTCACTCTTGCTTTCTCTCTAAAGGGGTTGAAGTCCACTTGTCTTTACAGACCCGTGCTCTGTAACACAGAACACAGCTTGGTCTGCTGCCATCATGCCTGACTGCACCTCCTAGGCTGACACTCCACCTTAGCGGTAGTTGAAGGCCAGGCAGGGTGCTTCTTTGAAGTCACTGCTGCCCCTTGGCCCAGATAGATCCTCCCCTACTCTGAGCCCTACTACCAAATTACAAAGGGCTCTTGCAAAATATTAGGAAAAGGCCAATAATGCAAAAGGAAAATGATCAGGGGGAGAGTCTTTGAAACCAAAGCCTAAGAGCCTGGGTTCTCTATCAAGTCAGATTTCTGGGTCAGAGTCAAGTCCTCAATCAGAATCCGGACTCTACTTACTAGTGATGGAGACTCGAGCAAATTGACTTCTCTAAATACTGGTTTTCTCAGCTGCAAACGAGCATAATAATTTTACCCATTTGGTCTGCAGGTTAAATGAGATAATTTGGATAGAGATCATACACAGTGCCTGGTACACAGTAACATGCAGTAAATCTTAACTATTATAAATGATCAGGCAAATCACAGAAAAAGAAATACAAATGGAATAAACATGTAATTATTCAACCTCATTTATAATTGTTGCTGTTGTTCAGTTGCTAAATCATGTGTGACTCTTTGCGACCCCATGGACTGCAGCATGCCAGGCTTCCCTGTCCTTCACCATTTCCTGGAGTTTGTTCAAAATCATGTCCGTTGAGTTGGTGATGCCATGATGCCATCCAAATATCTTGTCCTCTGTTGAACCCTTCTCCTCCTGTCTTCAATCTTTTCCAGCATCAGGGTCTTTTCTAATGAGTCGGCTCTTTGGATCAGGTCGCCAAAGTATTGGAGCTTCAGCTTCAGCATCAGTCCTTCCAGTGAATATTCAGGACTGATTTCCTTTAGGATTGACTGGTTGATCTTCTTGCAGTCCAACAGACTCTCAAGAGTTTTTTCCAACCCCACAGTTCAAAAGCATCAGTTCTTTAGTACTCAGCTTTCTTTATGGTCCAACTTTCACACCCATACATGACTCCTGGAAAAACCATAGCTTTGACTATACAAACCTTTGTTTGCAAAGTAATGCTTCTGCTTTTTAGTATGCTGTCTAGGTTGGTCATAACTTTTCTTCCAAGAAGCCAGTGTCTTTTAATTTCATGGCTGCAGTCACCATCTGCAGTGATTTTGGAGCCCAGGAAAACAAAGTCTGTCACCGTTTTCATTGTTTCCCCATCTATTTGCTGTGATGTGATGGGACCAGATGCCATGATCTTCATTTTTTGAATGTTGAGTTTCAAACCAGCTTTCATACTCTCTTCATTTATAGTTCATGGAATTCTCCAGGCCAGCATACCAGAGTGGGTAGCCTTTTCCTTGTTCAGGGGATCTTCCCAACCCAGGGATTGAACCCAGGTCTCCCGCAATACAGGCAGATTCTTTACCAGCTGAGCCACAAGGGAAGCCCCATTTATAATTAGAGAAATTCAAATTTAAATAAGATACTGCTATTTTTCCTATCAGACTGAGATTGAATTAATAATAGCTTAAAATGCTACTATTATTATAATAGCAGTCTATGTACTTTATTAAATCCTTCTGATCATTGACAGTGAATCATCCCAGTATTCCCACAAGGCACAAGACAGAAAACAGAACATCAGTGACTCATCCTTACTCTTCCACAGGTAAGGGATCAGAAGCTCAAAGGGATTTGTTTGCCCAAGAGCTCAGGAGAAACAAGTTAAAAAGCTGGGACTGGAAGTGTGACCTGAAATCTGTGCTGTTGCCTCATTTTCTCCCCAAATCATGTTCATACGACCTACTTTTTGTTCCCTCTCCTATTCTTCTTTTATCCTTTTTTGTTTTTGTTATTCAGTCACTAAGTCATATCCAAATCTTTGAGACCCCATGGACTGTAGGGATCCGTTCCTTTACAGATCCATTAAATTGGGGTTTGGAGAAAAAAAACAGAAATGAAAGTATTTGGTGATGTAATCAAATGCCCCAGTCCCCTTAATTTGTGTTTTACAATTTTTATTTTAGAATAGGTGACACATTGATGTATTCAGCACAATGAGAAGTCTGATTTGGCAATGGAAATATTTTTCTCTCAGCTACCTAATTTCCCTAAAAATTAGCATATTATACTATCAGTTTCTTGAGTATCTTTCCCAAGATGCTTTATGAATACACAAGCAAAACTCCTATGTTAGAATGTCTATGTATTTCTTTTCCTCCCTTTTATACAAATGTGCATATGGTACACGTTTTCACATCTTGCTTTTTTCGTTTAATGATGTATCTGAGATATCATTCTGTATTCGTGTACGAAGAGTTTTTTCCTTTTTAAAAAAATAATTTTATCTATTTATGTGTTGGTTGCGTTGGGTCTCTGTTGCTGCATGGGCTTTTCTCTAGTTACGGCAAGCAGGGGCCACTCTCCTGGGGCGGGGTGCAGGCTCCTCGTTGCACTAGCTTCTCTCGTTGCAGAGCGCAGGCTCTAGGGCACTCGGGCATCAGTAGTTGAGGCGCT
>SJYV01053774.1:0-11394 GCA_006410875.1 Neotragus pygmaeus
GTGAGTCTGAGTGAACTCCAGGAGTTGGTGATGGACAGGGAGGCCTGGCATGCTGCGATTCATGGGGTCGCAAAGAGTCAGACATGACTGAGCGACTGAACTGATGTTTGAAACAATAAGAAAAAAAAACTAATAGGAATTACTTGCATAAAAATAAGACATGATATAAAAAGATGATATATTTAAAAACTACATACTTTTATGAATGAAAATTGTAATCATGAAAACAGCAATTTAATGGATGAGCTAAATATCAAATTCAATATTGTTGAAGACACAATGTGTGAACTAGGAGATAAAGGTGAGAAAGTAGTTCAGAATATGACATGGAGGGCTAAAGAAATGGAAAATTTGAGAGGTTAGGAGGCATGGGCAGAGAAGGCAATGGCACCCCACTCCAGTACTCTTGCCTGGAAAATCCCATGGATGGAGGAGCTTGGTGGGCTGCAGTCCATGGGGTCGCTAAGAGTCGGACACGACTGAGAGGCTTCACTTTCACTTTTCACTTTCCTGCATTGGAGAAGGAAATGGCAACCCACTCCAGTGTTCTTGCCTGGAGAATCCCAGGGACATGGAAGCCTGGTGGGCTGCCGTCTATGGGGTCGGCACGCAGAGTCGGACACAACTGAAGTGACTTAGCAGCAGCAGGAGGCATAGGAATAGAATGTGAAAGTCCTGGGGGGACTTCCTTAGTGTTCCAGCAATTCTAGAAGGAGAGAATGGAGAGAATGAAAGGAGATAATATTGAAGCTGATAATGGATAAGAAATTTTCAGAAATGCTGACAGTCGTGAATCCTAAGGTAAAAGAAATGTTGATTAACTTTGGAAATCAGGAATATATGTTAAAATTTTTTAATGTAGATAGACTAGAAATAGAATAGGTAACTTTCAAAGCAGTAGAAGAGAACAGTAGTGATAACATAAAGATCCCCTTTAGAATAAAAGATACAAGGTGCCTAAAAATAAATCTGACCAGTGTTTATAAGAGCTTAATGGAGAAGACTTCCCTGTAGCTCAAACGGTAAACAATCTGCCTGCAAGGCAGGAGACCAGGGTTCGATCCCTGGTTTGGGAAGTTCCTCTGGCGAAGGGAATGGCAATCCACTCCAGTATTCTTGCCTGGATAATTCCATGGACAGAGAAGCCTGACAGGCTACAGTTCATGGGGTCGCAAAGAGTCGGACACGACTGAGTGACTGACACAGTCCAGTGGAGAAGTTTATAAAATGTTATTGAAGGGATAAAGACTTGAGAAAAAGGCTTTGTTCTTGGAGAGGAAAATTCAATTTTTACAAATAAGTCTATTGATTTAATCTAATTACAAAATGAATCCCCAAAGCGCTTTTTCCCAAACTTGATATACAGACCCTAAAATTCATATGTGAAGAAAAGGAACCAAGAATAGCTAAGACAGTTTTGTACAAAAGAATATGGGAAGAGGTGCTCTAGCAGCTATGAACTCTTGTTATAAATTGCAGAACTTAAAGTGTGATGTCCTGGTACAGACAGACCTGCAGAGTTAAATAAAGAGCCTGGAACAAGATTCATGTGCATATGGAAACTATGTCAGACTAAGTGGCATGACAGGCCAGTCATAAGAAGATAAGTTATATCAGAAATGGTGCTGGGACAATTCCTGGAGTAGGAAATGACAACCTGCTCCAGTATTCTTGCCTGGAAAACCATGGACAGAAGAACCTGGTGGGCTACAGGCCATGGGGTTACACAGACTCAGACACACCTGAAGTGACTTAGCACATAAGAGAAAAATTAATTAAAAGAGAAAGGGGTTTTAAAAAATAAGAAGCAAAAAGTATGATCCGACAAAGCACTGACGGATGAGATGAACTTGGGGTTGACCCCTGTCCCTCTGTTGTGGGGTTTAGGTGTGGATGGAGGAGTATGCACTGTCCACTCTGCTACAGACACACCTGAGAGATGACCATGAGAACATCATCCACCGAGTCTTGGGCCAACTTGGCAGCCTCAGTGAAGAGTGAGTACAACTTTGCGTAGGCTGGGGGCCTTCTGTCCGATGTGGTGCTCTATGCCAGCCTCCGCGTCCTCATCTGTAATTAGCTCCCCTGCTCTGGGCCTCCCTTACACTGTGGTTTTGAGAACAACCAAACTGTAAGCATAAATATGAAACACAGTGATAGCAGAGTGCCATGTATGAAAGGTTGCAGCCAGACCTGGCATGGGCACATGAATTGTTCTTACCCTCAATTTTCTCATCCATAAAATGGGGCTAACAATACCTACTTCATAGAGTTGTCTTTCATAGAAACTTTTAAAAGACCTTTTGTGAGGTATAGTTTACGTACATTATTTTTAAGAGTACAATTCAATGATTTTTAGTTAATTTTAAGAGTTCTGCACCCATCACCATGATCCAATTGTAAAACACTTCCATCACTCCAAAAAAGACCACTTTTGCCCATTTTCAGTCATTCCCCATTCATTAACAAATTTTATATTTTAAAATATTATTTCTTTAGTTATTAATGTTCTATCACTTTTTCAGCTTCCTGAAAAATATTTCTTTTTCCTTATTTTACATAAGAAAAATTACTTAGATATAGCTAATTTTCTAGTTGCCCAGTCCTTTCTAGAAAATGATTTTGTGTGTATATCAAGAAGCATGTGGATAGCTATATTGTTGGATAGATATCAGGAGATGGAAACAAGTAGGGAGAATCTGGTGAGCAAGTTAAGGACAGTAGTGAGCAACTGGAAGATTTATCTAGTCTCAAAAACTATGTCTTTTAATAGTACTAATATTTAGTCCATTTATATTTAATGTAAAACTTTATGGCAATATATTTGGATTTTTAATCTATCTCCTTTCTGTTTGTTTTCTCCTCTCTTACCTTCTTTTGCTTTAGGTGTTTTATTATTTTCTATTTTCTCTCTCTAATTTAGTTTTTAGTTATATATATAGTATATATATTATATACTAATAATTTATCTTATTAGTTATATATTCTTTTACTGTGATTTTAATGGTTCAGAGATTTTGAATTACATCCTTTGTGTGCCAAAATATAGCATACGTTAATATGTTCCTTCTTTCAAGACAGTAGAATGTTTTATTTCCATTTGTTTATCTCTCACAGAGGAAAAATGCTTTTCTTATTGGGCATTTTACATAAAGAACCTGCCTGCAATGTGGGAGACCTGGGTTTGATCCATGTGTTAGGAAGATCCCCTGGAGAAGGGAAAGGCTACCCATTCCAGTATTCCAGCCTAGAGAATTCCACGGACTGCAGCCCATGGGGCTGCAAAAAGTTGAACATGACTGAGAGACTTTCGCTTTCACTTTCTTTATACATTTGCAACTCCACAAGATACTGTTTTTGGTTTATGCAGTCAGTGTTCATTTAGATTTACACTTTATGTTGCTTTTGATTCTTTCCTGCATCTTTAAGTGTCCACCTAGGAGTGTTTCTTTTTGCATGAAGGTTCTGTTTATTTTAGATTTGCTACTGACAAATTTTCTTAGATTTTGTTTGTCTGAAAATGTCTATCTCCATTTTTGAGGAATGTTTTCATTGGGTGTAAAATCCTAGTTTAGCTGTCTTTTAAATACTTTTAAAGAAATCTTTTGTTTCTGATTTCAGTTGTTTCTGATTGCATTTAAGATTTTCTTTTGTTCTTTGGTTTTCATCAGTTTATTATAATATGCCTAAACATGGATGTGGGTTTTTGTGCATTCCCTGTTTGTTTTTACTAAATCTGTAATGATTCTTGAATCTGTAATTTGCTATCATTAATCAGTTTTTTAAAATTCTGAATCTTTATCTTCTTAAATATTCCTTCTGCTTATTCTCTTCCTACTCTTCCTGGGAATGCAATTTTATGTTTATTAGATTTTTTTACTTTAGGTTATTTGTCTGTTACATGCTATTCTATATTTTTGTTCCTTGTAGTTCAGTCTGGATAACTTGTTTTGACTCTCTTCCCCTTCACACTCTCCTCATTTGTGTCTTATCTGCTGTTCAGTCCATCTACTGAATTCTTAATGCTGGTTACTGTGTTTTTAGTTCTAGAATTTCCACTTTATTTTTGTCATAGTTTCCAGTTATCTGCTCAGATTCACCTTATCATTTAATTTCCTGAACATATTCATTATAGCTGACTATTTTAATATCCAGTATCTTGTGGGTATGTTTCTATTGTCTGTTTTTTTTTTTTTCCTTTATTTTTGGTCAATTCTTATCTGTTTGCAAGTCTGGTTGTTTTTATTGAATGCTAGACAGTGTTATTAAAAAATCATAGTGATAACTTAGGACTTTGAATGATGGGATCTTCCTTCAGACAGGATTTATCTTACTTCCAGCAGGGATTTCAGACAGTGGCAGATCAACCACTCCATTGGTGAATTTAGCTGATTCAAAATTAGGTCTTCACAAGGGGTGATTCCTTATTCTTAGGAGTATTTGCTAGTTCTCTCCTCCTTGGTAAACTGACTGACAGTTTTCTGTTCCACTTTTCAGGCTGTAAGAAAATACCTTGAGTTATAAAACCAAATGTTGAGCCTCTCTAAACCAGAGTTTCCTACTTGACTCATTGAGATAGGAACTCAAAAATAGTTCATGACTTCAGTTCTGAATGTGTTAATTTTTAGAGTCATGTAAGAAATTTGAGTGGATATGTACTGAAGACAACTGTATATATGCATCTGAAACTTGAGGCAGAATGTGATAAAGTTAAAAAGGTTAATCAAAGGACAGATGACTGACTATAACTCAAGTGTGCACCCACATCTAAAAGGATGGGCAGCAGAAGATGGGATAATTTTAACCTGTTGCCTCTGGAAAGGTTCCCTGTGGGGTGTTTCTTAGTGGGTCCATGTATTAGTCAGGGTTCTCCAAACAGAACCAATAGAAGAT
This sequence comes from Neotragus pygmaeus, assembly GCA_006410875.1. NCBI lineage: Eukaryota > Metazoa > Chordata > Mammalia > Artiodactyla > Bovidae > Neotragus > Neotragus pygmaeus. The sequence continues at coordinate 4,894 of SJYV01053774.1, forward strand.
ATAGTATAGGTGATACAGGTAGAGATACAGGTGGGCTTCCCAGGTGGCGCTAGTGGTAAAGAGCTTCCCTGCTAATACAGGAGACATGGGCAACACGAGTTCAATCCTCGGGTCAGGAAGATCCCCTGGAGGAGGGTGTGGCAACCCACTCCAGTATTCTTGCCTGGAGAATCCCATGGACACAGGAGCCCGGAGGGCCACAGTCCATAGAGTTGCGAAGGGTCAGATACAACGGAAGCAACTTAGCATGCATGCATAGGGACAGGTATAGAGAAGTTGAGAAGTCGCAAGATCCACGGTAGACAGGTTGGAGACTCAGGAGAACCAATATGTAATTTCAGTCCCAAGTTCAAAGGCCTGAGAACTTGGGGGGCAAATGGTGTGACATCCAGTTTGAAGGTCAGCAGATCCAAGCCAATGTTCCAGTTTAAGTACAAAGAGAAGGAAGTACAAAAGAAAACCATGTCCCACTCAAGGCAGGCAGGCAGGAGGAGTTGCCCCTTACTTGTGGTTAAGTGGGCCATTTCATCTCTTCAGATCTTTGACTGATTGGACAAGCCCACCCACTTTAGGGAGGACCGTCTGCTGTACTCATTTATTCAAGTGTTAATCTCATCCAGAAACACCCTCACAGCAGCTCTCAGAATGATATTGGATCAGCTGTCCATTCAGCCTATGGCCCAGCCAAGCTCACACATAAAATTAACCACCACACTCAGTGAAGCCAGGAACACTCACCTCCCGCCCCAACCTCCTCTCCACTGTCTCCAAAGGTCCACTCAGTGCATCCTGCAGGGGCACAGACTTCTCCTGCGCTCTGCTCTCCGGAGGCTGGCTCTCCGCGGCAGCGCCATCACCACCCTGGCCCAGATGAGGCTGTCAGGGAAGAAGAGCCTTCTCCAGGAGCTGCGGGAGCAACACGCCCTGGAGCAGGGCTCCTCCCAGTGTCTGGACGAGCACCAGTGGCAACTGCTTAGAGCCTTGGTAAGACCGTGCCTCAGCCCCCTGCCTCAGCCCCCCGCCCATCCCAGAACTGGAATGCCGCTTCCTTGGCTTCCGGGTTCCAGTCTGGTTTAGTCTCCAATCCTGGGGACTTCTCTGGTGGTGGCTAAGATTCCTTTCTCCCAGTACACCAGGGGCCTAGGTTCGATCCCTGGTCAGAGAACTAGATCCCACATGCTGCAACTGAGAGAAAAAAATCAAAGATCTTGCATGCTTCAACTAAAAATATCCTGCAAACTGCAATGAAAATTGAGGCTCCCATGTGCCACAGTTAGGACCTGGTGCAGCCAAATAATTAAATGAGTGCTTAGTTGCTTAGTCATGTCCGATTCTTTGTGACCTCTTGGACTGTAGCCCACCAGGCTTCTCTGTCCATGGGATTTTTCAGGCAAGAATACTGCAGTGGGTTGCCGTTTTCCCACTCTCCTGTGTCTCCTGCATTGCAGGCAGGTTCTTTACCCACTGAGTCATCAGGGAAGCCCCCAAGTAAATAAATAAATTTAAAAAAAGCAATCCTGCTCCCATATTGTTGTGAATGGGGACAAGAGCACAATAGGTACCCCCTGTTGGGGGCACCCCATATGCCCAAAGCTTGCAGCGTATATGATAATGACAGTTTATTAAAGTTGCCCAAGAAGTCAGAACACAGATAGGCACAGTCATCATCAGGGGTTGAGAGAAGAGGGCTCTGTGGTCTCTTTTAAGGTCTTCACAAATCTAAAGAAAGACTGAATTGCAGGGCTGGGGTTTAAACCCAAACAGGCTGACTCCGGGGCTCCTATAGCCACTGAGCTGTATGAGCAGCTGGTGTTTTTTGATCTACGAGTGAGGGACAAGCTCACTGTCTCTTTTTCTCGGCCCCGAAGAACTTGGTGGGACGCAAGCAGCACTGACTGCCCTTCCTCTGACTCCCCACCTTCCTTCTCCAACCCCTGTTCCTTTAAGAGACGGACTCCCCACGGGCCCTCTGTTGGCTTCCGCGATGTCCCAGACTACTCTCAGACTCAGATGTGACTGAGGAACCCCTCTGCTCTGTGACTTTTAGAAAGTCGCTCGGCATCTCGGCTCCTCTGTGTCCTCATCACTCCTGGTGTTCAGGTCTCAAACTGTTTGGGGTGAACGAGTAAGTTCTTGTACATGTAAAGAGCCATGGATGGCACTGGGCACGCTGTTGGTGCTCAATAAATGCCCGAAGGGATTGTCAAGATCCCCAGGCTCATCCACTGTGTACAAGTTTTTGCCAACCCAGATGTGCCCACTACCTACCCCTTCTCCAACCTTCCTGGGACCCCAGGCAGGGCCGACCCCACCTCCTGGTTTGGTCCTGACCAGAGCATCCGTTGACTTCCCTGGAGCTCAAACGGTAAAGAATCTGCCTGCGATGCAGGAGACCAAGGTTCAATCCTTGGCTCAGGAAGATCCTCTGGAGCAGGGAATGGCAACCCACTCCAGTATTCTTGCTTAGAGAATTCCATGGACAGAGAAGCCTGGCAGGCTACAGTGGGGGTCACAAAGAGTCGGACACGACTGAGCACCCACACGCAGAGCATCCATGCAGGCGACAGGGGTCTCCAGTCTTCACCCCGCCCGACTTTTCCAGGAGGCACGTGTGCTGGAGGAGGCCAGCAGGCTGGAGGAGGAGGCACAGCAGACACGCCTGCAGCTTCAGCAGCAGCTCCTGGCTGAGGCCCAGGAGATCGGGCAGCTGCTTCAGCAGCACACGGAGCACGCCATCGGGCAAGCGCTGCTGGGCCACGCACGGAACACGGCCTCCAGGAGCCGGGCCAAGGACATGGACGACTTCAAGGTGCGGGGCCGCCCTGGCCCTCGGGGAGCCCGGGGGGCTAGAGGCGGGGGTCACAAGCGAACGTGCGGAGGGATTTGAGCAGAGCAGCAGCTGGGCCTGCCCAGGAGCCTCGGGCCCTACAGAGCTCTTTGAGCTGCCTTTTCCCCCTACCCTGTAAGAGGGAACGCCTGCCCCGTGGAGCGGTGAGGATTTCCGCCTGCTGCCCGGCCCTGTTTCCCGTCCTTCTGAGCACCAGCTCGGTCCTTGCAGCGGCCCCGAGAGGAATGTCCTTTCAGCCAGAGCCTCGCAGTGAGTCAGTGGCAGATAACGGAGTTTGAGCCTAAGTCCCTCCCCCAGGGGCAGGCCCTCCCTGCCCTTGGCCACCTCCGGGGATCTGAGCCCTGGTGGAGTTGTCCCTGATGGCTGACCACTGCTGCTAACATCAGTCTGACCTGAGTAAGCCATGGTTTTCTCCTTGCACTGAGTTATGACAAACCACAGAAGTGAAAACCGCCTTCGTAAGAAGTGACGTGGGCATCACCTTTCTAAGTCAATGGAGGGGTGGGTGCGTGGGACTTTGACTGCCTTATCTTACTGGACTCTTATCACAGCCCTTGCCCAGAAAGGATAATTTTTCTTCCCATTGTTCAGGTGGGAAGACTGAGGAGTTTCACTGGGTGGAAGACATGCTTAGAGCCTCCCAGCCGCAGTGAGTGGCTGGGACTGGAGGCTGGTCGTGCCTGGAGTGCCCAGCACGCACTTGGCTTCTCCTTGCCTGCGTCCTCCCCCAGGCTGTAAGAAAAGGCAGGGGATCCCCATATGCTGCAGATCTCAGCAGAGAGCGTCTGTGGCTGGTACCCACAGCGGGTGTTATAGATTTGGGCTGGCAGCAGACCATCTGGGATGTGCCAGGACCCTCGAGGGCACTTCCATGAGTCCCTTCATTTACATAAAGCCACTCACCTGCACAGCAGAGAGATAGGCCCCTCAATTCTGAAACACCCCATCTGGTTCCAGATCGCTCATGTCTGCCACACTTCATCATCTAGACCTCAGGGCTAGTGATGCTGGGAGAGTCTCTCCCCACTCCTAAAACCTTACAACTCTGACCTAATCAATGGTCATTACGCGAAAACAGAATGAAATGCACGTGTGGCATGTCTTGTCCTTGGCTTCTCCAAAGGACTCTGAGTCAGGGTTAGATAATGGACCCCCACCAGACACACACCCACCAGAAAGAACGTGGGCCCAGCATCTGGAAGGATGCTATTTGCTGGACCTCTGTTCACAGGACCCCTTGGCCTCAGGCCCTGCGGCAGGTGCTGGGACAGAGGAGCCAGGCGGCCGCGTTCCTGCCTTCAGGGAGCTTACCATCTACTGGGAGAGGACACGCTGACCTTGAGAAGTTGTACTGCATGGGAGCTGAGATGCAGGCAGGGCCGAGGGGGATCGAGAGAGGGCTGAAATGTTGGAGATTCTAGAGCAAATGTGTTTGCTGACTTGACTTGACTTTCCAGCCAGAAAAACTGGGGAGGAGGAGAGGAGGGTGGCTAGGACAGAGGCCCTGGAGAAGGGAGGAGGGCTGAGATGCAGAGCGGTGGGCATCGCCCCCCTGTGGCAGGAGACTAGAGGGACAGAATGTGTGATGTGCAGAGGGGTGGACATCGCCCCCCTGTGGCAGGAGGCTAGAGGGACAGAAGGTGTGATGTGCAGGTGGGTTTGCTTGGGGAGAAGAGGGACTTCTTGTCTTCTGCATTACCCGTGCTAAATGAAATCCAAGGAAGGCCGTCAGTGGGAGCTCCTGACCAGAAGTGCAAGGCCAGAGCTCAGAGTCCTTGGGAGCAAAGTCACATGTGAATGTTGGATGGAGAGGAAGAGAGAAGCGGCTACAGTAAGGGAGGAACAGGACTTAGGGGTGAGGAGATGGGCTCTCATCTCCTCTGCGTCCTGAGCTGCAGCCCTCCTCACCTCCACGGCTTCCATCCACACCGGCATGTCAGGGTGTATTTCTCAGCCCTACGAACATAAGGAATCACTCAACAATAATGAATGGACGTTTTTTTTTTTCTTGCCCAAAGTTTGAAGCCATTCAGTAAATGTTTGCTGAAATGGGGACTCGAACCTGACCTCTGCCCATCATCTCATGAGGTAAAAGGTGATGACTTTATGAGTGCCCAACCAACATGTCCCCAGTGATGGGGCATCCCAGCTTTTCTTCTCTGTTCTGCCTTGGGCCCAAAGGTGTGTCATTGAAGACTGCATATAACTGCAAGTGACAGAAATCTGTGCTTAAATAAATAGAAATTACTGATCTCACATAACAAGAAGTGCAGTGGTTCCAGGCTGGCACAGAGGATCAGTGATGTGACTGATCTACCCTTTCTTTCTTTCTGATCCATCATTCTTGGTGTTGGTTTTGTTGCCTCATGGTCTCAAAATGGCTACTGCTGCTCCAGACATCAGTCTGTGTCCTGGCCAGAAGAGGGAAACAGCAAAGTCTATCACCCTCACCAAGGCTTTGCTTAATGTTGGGAAAAGGGAAGCCCTCAACAGATTCTCCCTAACATTGCACCTCACTGGTCAGAACTGGGTCATACACCCAGCGTCAGACCATCCCTGACCAAGGAAAATAAGATTATTAATGCTGGTTTAAACCAGCCAGCTACTCTCTGCCTGCTCTGGACCAGTGAAGTTTGGGAACAAGTGGACCATGGGAGCCAGGACTGTGTTGGCCATAGCTGGCTCTGGGTGTGCCCTCTACTAAGACTTTTCCCCTCCTGCCCACAGAGAACGCTGATGGAGGCAGCCGTGGAGAGTGTCTACGTGACCAGCCCTGGCATCGGTCAGCTCGTGCAGGCGTATTACCAGCAGATTGGGAGGGTCATGCAGGACCACGAGGAGAGAAGGCTGCAGCATCTGAAGACCCTACAGAGTATGGTGCCCTCCACGAGGAAGCCCTGCCAGCAGCAAGCCAGATGTGCTCTTAGTTGGGGGTGGGGCAGGATGTCAGCATTTTCAAATGGTTATTTAAGGGGATTTAATTTTTTATGTTTTATGTATTTATTTATCCTTGCCTTGTCCCCCAAACCACCTTGCAGCCACCTTGGCTTCCCTGCTGGCTTAGATGGTAAAGAATCTGCCAGCAANAGGATGTCAGCATTTTCAAATGGTTATTTAAGGGGATTTAATTTTTTATGTTTTATGTATTTATTTATCCTTGCCTTGTCCCCCAAACCACCTTGCAGCCACCTTGGCTTCCCTGCTGGCTTAGATGGTAAAGAATCTGCCAGCAATGCAGGAGACCTAGCTTCAACCCCTGGTTGGGAAGATCCCCTGGAGAAGGGAGTGGCTACCCACTCCAGTACTCTTGCCTGGAGAATCCCATGGACAGAGTAGCCTGGTGGGCTGCGGTCCTAGGGGTCACAAAGAGTCAGACACGACTGAGCAACTAACACTTTCAATGACAATGACTTGTCCCCCAAAGGCTTTTGAAAAAGCACTTAAAGAAACATATCTATACAGTACAATAGAATTTTTTTTTTAAGTAGATGAATCAGGACAAGGAGAGGACAGTGAGATGGAGTTAAGGTTCCATCATCATCTGGGACATATGTGAGCACATTCCTACTTAAGAGGTGACATGTGTTTGCCTGTGGGCTTCCTGGTGGCCAAAGAGATAGAAGTTCCCTCAATTTAAGCTGTCACAGAGACAA
>SJYV01053783.1:0-11033 GCA_006410875.1 Neotragus pygmaeus
GAGGGATCAAATCAGTGTCCCCTCCATGGCAGGCGGACTCTTAACCGCTGGACCACTTGTGAAGTCCTTCAAGTCTCTTTCCCTCCACATCTCCTTCTGGCTTCTTGCTTTATTATTATTGTTTTTTTTTTCTTGTATTTTATTTGTTGATGAAACCAGGCAGTCTGCTCCATGGTTTCCCACCGCCAGAGTTGTGCTGATTCTATCCCCTACTGGTGTTTAAGATGTTCCTTTGTCCCTTCATTTCCTGAAAACTGGTTGTTGGGTATAAAGGAATAAATATTTAATTGTAGAACAATGCTTTAAAATGTTCACATTCAGATTACATAATTTATTTTTTTAGCAATAATTTTTAGGAAACTTGAATAATGTTTGCTCTCAGTTCATAAAGGCTGTTAATGAAATACTTCTCAACAAAATACAGGACCTCTTGTGGTAGGCAAATGACAGTCTGTGGGCTCGCCATTTATTTTTGTAAATAAAGTTGTATTAGAACACAGCCATGCCCATTCATTTATATATTTATTATCTCTGGCTGCTTTCCCAATACACTGGCAGAAACCAGGAGTTGTGGCAGAGACCCTCTGGCCCACAAAACCTGAAATATTTACTCTCTGGCCCTTTAAGAAAAAGTTTGCTGACGTCTGCTCAGCATTTATACATTTTACATAAATTTATAAATTTAATACATTTTACTTTCTCTTTGGGTATTTCAGTTAACCCAAAATACTCAATCTTCTTCAAGTATTGATTTTTAGAAAGCTAATGAATTATACCTAAAAGTATGGCAAACTTTAAATTATTACATCTTCTGAAACTTTGCCTAAACTATACAAGATTTCGAGTTAGAAGCAGAAGTCTAAAGCAATTACTCATTTACACACTTTTTGGCTGCACCAGGCCTGGACTGTGGGCACGTGGCAGCTTCAATCTTCACTGTGGCGCGTGGCACCCTTGCTTGAGGCAGGTGGGGTCTGGCTCCCTGACTAGGGATTAAACCTGGGCCCTGTACTGGGAGCACCAGACCCCCGGGGAAGTCCCTCCCCGGATCCCTCCTGAGGACAGACATTTTACTGGATCGGTCCTGACTCTTCTAAACCTTCCACACTCTGTTTTTCTGGAGTGGAAGGATACCACACAGCGGTGAAGATGGCAACCGGAGGGGACCTGCTAAGGGAGAGAGGAGCTGCCCCAATTAACCCAGGTGACTTAGAGCCGGAGATTTTGATAGAACCTGAAAGCGGCAGATTTGCTTCTCCAGTTCTTAATGTGCTTCCTAACTAAAGATCTTTGAGCTCCCTGGAACTCTCCTCACCCCCAGTATATTTCAGTTCAGTTCAGTCACTCAGTCATGTGTGACTCTTTGCGACCCCAAGGACTGCAGCACGCCAGGCCTCCCTGTCCATCACCATCTCCCGGAATTCACTCAAACCCATGTCCATTGAGTTGGTGATGCCATGCAACCATCTCATCCTCTGTCATCCCCTTCTCCTCCTGCCTTCANATTATTGTTACAGTCTTTTGAATTAACATCGACTCATCCACTTTTTCAAAAAAACTTGATAGCATGAATTTTGGGTTACTCTCTGTGAATTATTCTCAGTGACCAATAATGGAGCATTAACAAAAAATCCTGTTACATACGAAAACACTTAATTATATTTCTGAATATCAGAGACTACTATCTATCCTGCAGGGTCAGCATTTTCTATGCTAAATCAACAAGAATTTCTCTATTCTACCAAAATGAATCCCTAGCACTTTTTTAATGTGTGATATTCTTCTTTTATAATAAATCATTGCCAACAAGACTGGGCACTTAAGAAGGAACTGAGGCGCAATGAACAAGAGAGAAAGAAATAAGAAGCTCTCTCTATTTATGGGAGGCGAAGAACAAATGTAAATTTGATTATCTGAATGGTTGTAAGTATTATTATAATTCACTTCAAGTATATATTAAACTTTAGTATAATGGAAAAAATAGAAACATTTTATCAAACACACAGAGGCAAAGGCTTAGAAAGATTCTAATTCATGTTAGCAAATTATATATTGTCATCGCTCACAAACACATCTGGCTTTTTATCATTATCCACAGCTATAGGTGGTGTATCCGCTTGGTCCCCAAACATCCAAATAAAAGGAAATTCAAATCAGTCAACCATCCAGACTGTTGGTTCATTCAACACTAAACATCTGTATATTTGAAATTCTCCAAATCATTCTTTTTTTTTTAGTTCTTTTCCAGATGGTAGTGCATTTTATACTTGACAAACAAAGGAATTGCTCAATCTAGTGAGTTTACAAAGGAAAATAACAGAGGTTTAGAGAAGAAGGATGTGAGATTTATAGAAATGATATATTGAGTAGACACATTAAAAGTACCATCTATAGTTTCAGATTATTAGAAATTCTGAATCTAGAATTTCATCAGGATTCTTCATTCCTTTTGGCTCTGATAGCATATCTAATGGGCTTCCCAGATGGTGCAGTGGTAAAGAACCCACCTGCCAATGCAGAAGATGCAAGAGATACAGGTTCAACTCCTGGGTTAGGAAGATCTCCTGGAGTAGGAAATGGCCACCTATTCCAGTATTCTTGCCTGAAAAATCCCATTGACAGGAAAGCCTGGTGGGCTACTAACCAAAGAGTGGCAAAGAAAATGGCAACCCTCTCCTGCATTATTTCCTGAAAAATCCCAAGAACAGAAGAGTTTGGCAGGCTACATCCCATGGGATTGCAAAGTCTGAAATGACTAAGCAACTGAGCATATANGAGGGGGCGGGGGGGGGGACGGTTGGTGTCAGCCTCTCACTTCCCCAAATAGGCTCAGTTTTTATCTCCTCTCCTTTTTTGGTGCCATTCTGGATAGACTGCATTTGTGGAAAATGGAGGAATTTGTTGGTGTCTTTTTAAGATCTTTTGCATTCTCTTCAGCTGCATCAGCAGTCTTACATGTCTGTGGATGTACGACTGGAATGCACCTTCTTCCAAGCATTTCCTCGATTTTCCCCAGATCTTGTGGAGCCCTAGCCCCCTGCAGCTGGTGAGACAGGGTAGAGGGCTGGAGGGCAGCTGTGTGCTCATGCGGGGACCAGAGCCCCGTGTCTGGGGAGTCAGGGGGTGCGGTCCTGGGTGCTCAGACCACTTGCAGGAGGTCTCCCTGGGACAGCCGGACAGGAACCTAGTGCAGTCGGCCCCCTCTGCCCACCTCTGAGATGGTGCAAACTTGGGAAGCATTTGTTCCCTGTCCTGCCCAGGTATGACCAGGACAAATGGGAATGGGACAACCGATGCCAAAGGAGATGGCAACATCTTTTCTGCCGTAGTTGCTGTCGCAAGCTCAGTGTCTGTACGCTAACGGCCATCCGCGTCTGTGTCTTCAGCTCCTGGTGCGGCGGTTTGCTGCTGTCCCCGGGATTAAGTCATGCAAGGTTCTGCCAACGAGGTGTTGCTGTTAACATGTACTGTACTGGCGTAGAGAGCACTGCTTTGTTTTCCACTGTTGTAGAGAAAACTAGGGAGAAATTTATTTTTCAATAAACTTTTCTTGTGTGACAGGTGGACCTGCTTTGTTGGGGGTGGGCGGTTCCGGGTGGGTGCACGGGGTAGGATACAGCCACGCCCCCAGCACTGGCGGCTGCGGTTTCACTGTCTGCAGACAAGCTGCTGGAACCCTTGATGAGAAGGGAGGTTTAAGGCACTGGGGGGAGGGGTAAGTGTGCACTGTGTGAGACTCTTCCCTTCGGTCGCATCCACCGGTACTGATAGTCGAGCACTCCTCCTCCCCTGTACGCACCCAGAGGGGAACTGAATTTGTCAGTGGATTCCTAGGCTTTTCTTTTTCAAGATAACCGGGGTCTACAATGGATGTTTAAGCTCCTTCAGGATGTACTAGTACCATTGCCCTTAAGAGGCTGTCTCTGCGCTTATTAGGCCTGGACCACATTACCCTGTCTCAGAAAGAACACCCCGACCCCAGAGCTCAGTGGTCCAGGAGCACTTGGGTAGGCAAGTGCCCTGGAAGGTCAAGTTCATGCTCCCACTAGGGGTTTGTTGTAGGTGATGCTAGAGGCCATGGTGCAGCCTCTCTGAAGATAGCAGAGTGCCTGGATGCTGCCCAGAGCAGAGACTCCACGGGAGACCCCTGGCATCTTTGATTGGACACAAGTCCCCAGAAAGGTGAGCATAACTTGAGTGCTTAAGTTTTGAGGATGCTACACAAAGATTCCACAGTGGGAACTACATTAAACATTAAATGCAGGAAGAAAAACCTGCAGAAAAGGAACCTGTTGCAGCTTGTATTTCCCAGACCAAAACAGTGTTTTTCGTGTGTGACATGGTAACAGCCCCTAGATCATGCTGCAGAATGCCGTTGGAGAAAAGCACTCTTGAAAGCATCGGACTGAACCAAGGTCAGTGACCTCTTAGAATGGACCACCTGCCCTTCAGGGGCTCTACCCGGGCACAAGTCGTCCTTCACCCACGACAGAAAACCTGCCCACAGCAGTGACAACTCTGGCGATCACCTCCCCATACCATACAAAACAGGAAAAGGCCTTTATTGGTCACCACTGCCTGGACAAGCAGAAGTGCTGGAGGACAGAAAGTTGCATGTGGGGGCTGCTTTGTACAGAGTCTACGACTAACACTACATAAACCGAGAACATCTTAATTCCTTACAGAGGAGGAAGCCATCACGAGAAGACTGTGATGCACCTACCATTACCACTTCACACAGCATGTAGATCTATGCATCTATGGATAGATTATATAATTTATTACAAATAAACTGTAGTTTCACGTCTCTCCAAAAGGGATACTGTGTTTACACATACATGTTTGGGCTGTGAACGTACAAGAAAGGATTGGGGCTGAGTTCGATCCATGCAAAGCTCATACATCTATCACTAAGTACTTTAAAAATAGAATGGTCTCCTTTAGAACAAATCCAGTGTTTAGACTGAGGATTAGTAAAACAGTATGAAACGAATGAAATACACGGATAGAAATTAGGAGGTGATCTACATGATGGTTCTGGAAAGGGGTGCGGGACCAAAGGGTACGGTCCTCTCTTAAAATCTGCCAGGAGACCAGAGGAGGTGGGCCCCGAGGAGGTGGGCCTGGCGAGTCACTATCCACGTCAGGCTGGGAGCACCACAGAAGGGCGTGTACCCTCCCCACACGAACCTGTTTTATAGCCGAAGGTGGACGAGGTCAGTGTCCATGGAGAGTCCCCGCTCGGTGCGTGCTGTCCTGCAGTGTCGGGCGGGGGCGGTGGTAGGAGGAGAGCAGGGCAGTCCGACCTGCGGGGTAGACCTCGTTCCTGGGAGCACAAGCTTTCCGAGAGAGAAGCTGATGTTCAGTTAAACATGGGCACCGTCTGCCTGCGTGGAAACGTCTCCTGGTCCTGACAGTCTTCATGCAGCGGCGGGGTGGCCGGCGTGGGCCACCTTCACTCAAACATCTCGTAGTGGCGCGTCTGCCTCACCCTGGGCACCATGTCGATGAGGAGCCTGCGAGGAGGAAGCAGACCGGTCACCCCAGCGAGGACCCTCCATAGCCCTGGGCTTGGGGAACAGATGGGGGCTTTGTTTCTATAAATACCATTCACATACCATAAATTTGGTGATTTTTAGTGATTTGGTGGGTTTTAGTGTACACACAGGTGGCGCAACTGTCACCTAATTCTAGAACGTTTTCATCACCCCCCTAAAAACAAACTCACTAGGAGTCACTCCCCACCTTACCCCCCGCAACAACCGCTAATCTACTTTCTCTAAAGATTTGCTTATTCGACTTATTGACTGTAACTGGAATCATGCACCATGTAGCCTTCTGTAACTGGCTTCTTCCATTGGGCGTGTTTTCGAGGTTCATCCCTGTGGCACAAATCAAGTATTTCATTCTTTGGGCTGAGTAAATCCTCCACTATGTCTCTACCACCTTTTATTTAATCAATGGACACTTGTGTTCTTTAAAACCTGCATACGAGTTTTTTCTACCTTTTTGCCCACTGTGAATAATGCCACTATGATCGTTCGTGTGTACGTTTTTACATGAATATGTTTTCATATGAATATGTTTTCATTTCTCTGGATTATGTACCAAGGAGTGGAACTGCCAGGCCAAATAGCAACTCTGTGTTTAACCCTTTGAGAAACTGCTAACCTACCGCTGAACTGGCTAAACAATTTTATGTCCCCACCAACAGAATATGGAGTTTTGATTTCTCCTTAACCTCACCAACACTTACTGTCTCTTTTATTAAAGCCATCCTGGTGGGAGAGAGAAGTGTGTTAACATTTAAAAGCTTGAGAAACTGTTTTCAGAGGCTGACTCCAGCCTGGATGCTGGGTACAGAGCCAGTGATGCCTACAGGGCACTTTAGTGAGTGGCCTCAGGCTGGACTAGAACCCAAGGCCTGGGTGGGTTTTTCTACGTGCAGCCTTTACTGCACAAAGTCCCTTTTATAAAAAGTTTTCTCAATCTGGGTGCTTTAGCCCCCTCTACAACCTCCCCATTGACTGCCTCAGGTGGCAGAAGGAGCTAACGGGTGAGGATACCACACAGGCCTGCCTGGTGCATCATCATGACCCTCACTATAGAGGAAGGAAGGGGCACTGATCTTCTGGCACCAAGAGTTGAAAGGAGGACCACTTACCTCCCTTCTCTCCCAGCCACAAGGATGTGTGACAGCTGCTTGGGACTGTTCTAGTCCCTGACCTCGCCCAGGAGCAGGAGGGTCACAGGGACAGGACGTAGTTATCAGAAGTGGGGGATACAGCACCCACCCCTGGCCGCCCAGAGGGCAAAGAGGAAGCAACACTTACTTGACCCCGTAGGCGAATATGGTGAGGCCGATCAGCACGCCGATGCTGCCATCCAGGTACCAGACAGCCGAGTTGTGCTTGAACACCTCGGCACTCAGAAGGATGGAGAAGCCCATCACGCCCCCCACAAGGGAGTTAAACCCTGCAAAGGAAGCAGAGAGAGGCTGAGGCCAGTGCCCAGCATGGCCACAAGGAAAACCCCCCAAATGCCAGGTGTGCCTCTGCATTCTAGAGCGTGCACTGGAAGNTACTGCTCTCTGATGTAATATGGTCCTAGCCCACAAATATCTTGATCATCTTGACATCGGAATGTCACATTGTTCACTATATTTTTGACATGAGGATCTTTGGACCGGGATTGATTGGGAGCTTCAAATACTTTAAATGCCTTCGTCAGACATAAGTGAGTCAAGATACACCCCAGAGAAATCCATAAACCTACCACATCAGGAAAGTTTGGAGGTTTCAGTAGTCTGTAGTGTATTTGATATTCCTTTTGGTGGGAAAAAAAAAAAGTCAGTGTACTTGCACACGTTACCACTATGAAAGAAGCACAACAATTTAGGAAATTTTCTGATTTTGAAAACAGTGTTTTTTTGTTTTTGTGTTCTAATGTGAGCCACGTGTAATTAATACAAATGACTGCCCCATTTGAGTAGAAACTGAGAAAAAATTCTGCAGCAAGTCCAGCTGCCACTCTAACTACTTTTCTACTTGAGACTTAGGAACTAGTTCATGAAATGTCTATAAACACAAATGTTATTTGAAATTTCTTACAAGCCTCTGTAGCAGAAGAGCAGCACAGACATTTGTATCTTAGAGTAAATCCATGCCCTCTTGTAAAGGTATTATTATCTACCTTTTGTGGAGAAACAGCTTCTGGTTTGCTAGAGGGCCATCGTAGGGAATGAATACTTACTTAATCAGTGAATACCAAGTGACTATGGAATTTGAGCTACTTATCAGGAACAGTGTTACATGAACCTCTTCAGCTTAGGTACTCAGAGCAAATCACCAAATTGAAAGGATATACAAGGAATGAGGTTACAGAAGGTTGAAAAAACAAAATTAAATTGCATGAGCACATAATAGAGATTCCTTTGACAATTTCTCCTGCATTGTCTCTCTTCCCCCAACCCTCACCTATATTCTCAAGGTGATTTCTTGGGGCCAACTAACTGGAGAGCAAACACCTTGAACCTGACTTACAGATGTTTTGCATGATTTTCTGGCACCAGCCTGACAAGTGGATGGTTGCAGAATTTCATCCTCACTGAGTTTTGGCTGTGATGAATAGTAATGATGGGGAATTCCCAAAGTGGGCAGAACTTCAAGCAATATATTGACTTTTACTTTGCCTCAAATGAGACATACTTACACATTGTGCTGATACATGGATAGTTACTAGTAGGTTAGAACTGGGAAGTCAGAGACTTCAAAAGACCAGATTGAAAAATGGTGGCAAGAAAGTGTGAGGGAGAATTGTGTAGGTGGACCCCTTGGCATGAGAAAAGTGTGTGAAGATATTTAATGTACCATGTCTATGCTCACCAAGGAGCATATATTTTCCAGGAGGCTCTCAAGAACTAGGTAAACAAAACAACATGTTCTCTGGATATCAGCCAGTCTCTGTCCTCAGTCTGCTTGTTAGATCATTGTACAAACTGGCCCTGAGCACCACGATGAAGGTTATGTATAGACATTATAGTCTGGACTTCTCTCCATGAAAACTGACCTAGCTAATGCTGATGCTTAACTGTCCAAAAACAGAGATTGGTGTTGAGCCCTCAACATGGTATAAGTTTTATTCCATCATATTACTTTTCTTTTGGAAGAGCAATGATTTATGCATACTGAATGCATATAATTCCAGAAGAAAAGAAAGTTAAACATGGATTCTCTTAATTAGTTTGGTATTATTTGACAGTTCTCAGGAGTAATTAAATTTAAAGGTATTGATTCGATTTGTTTAGGGAACACTAATTGTTCTTGGCATGCAGTCATAAAACAATGATTTAAATTAATACTTGCAGATACCTATAATCAAATACCTATAGAAGGCAAGGTTTTGGATGACCAAATGTTTGATGCCATAGAACAATTTGATGGATAACATTCAGCTATGTATATTAACATAAACTGGAGAAGGAAATGGCAACTCACTCCAGTATGCTTGCCTGGGAAATCCCATGGACAGATGCACCTAGTAAGCTACAGTTCATGGTGTTGCAAAGAGTCAGACACAATCTAGCGACTAAATGGCAACAGTATTAATGTAAACTGGAAAACAAATACAAAAGTTGATCCTAAGATAGGACATTAGGGTGAAAAAACTATCAAGTTGGATAGACCAAATTCTTCATCAGGGACTAAACAGCAGAGAGAGTTTAAAATGTTAGTTTGAGGAAATGAGAGTGGCCCTAAACAGGTTACTTTTTTGGTTAACTGAAGCCTGTAGCAAATATGGCATACACTAGATGAAGTTAAAATGTCAGAACTTCCATGGTGCACTGGGGAGAAAACTATTTGAAAGGTTTAGGGAGATTGGAATTATAGCATGAACTTACATTAAGATCTGCTCACCCACCTGCTAAAATTTAACCAGTGGGAGCACTCAAGGGGGCATTCCCTTCATCAAAGCTAAGGGAAAATTACAGTTATTTATTATCATGTAAAAAATTTTACTAATAAATATCAGTATAATTATCACCCAACGTTGAAACTGGAACGCCGACAATACCTGATGTCAGCGTATGTGGTTCTGCACTATCCTACTCTCTGCCTCTCTCCATTCAAGTTAACTGCTTGCCTGATGTGCTCATTATTCCATTTCTTTTATAGATAATGGATTTCCTAGTGGGTATTATTTCTTTAAAATATTTTATTGTTTACTCTTTTAATTCAATATTATATTCATAAGATGATCCCTATTTTTATTGGTTAATTCAATTTGACTGCTGTTATTATATTCCTTTGGGTGACTAGATGGCAGACAGTGTATTAAACCATTCTCCAGTCCAGTGGTTACTTCATTCTCTCCAGGCGTTTGTTATTAGAAAACTTTTGTCTCAGCCACTTATAGACAGAGTTCCTCATGTTGGAAGAGTTTCTCTTGGGTGTATATCTAAAACAATAAACTTGGTTTTGAGTTTTGGATAGTTAATTTTTAGGTGATCCGGTCATTCCAAAGTAGCTGTATGACCACAGACCTAAATAAATTTATTTTGTCTCTACTCAGTCCGTCACCTGAAATGCAATATTTCTTGATTCTTGTGTATTAAGATAATGTCTAAACCATATTTCATGGCATTCCTGATTTGTAATTTCTTAATGACTAACTCAGCAGTAGCCACAGGACTGGAGAAGATCAGTTTTCATTCCAATCCCAAAGAAAGGCAATGCCAAAGAATGCTCAAACTACTGAACAATTGCATTCATCTCACATGTAAAGTAATATTCAAAATTCTCCAAGCCAGGCTCTAGCAATACGTGAATCTTGAACTTCCAGATGCTCAAGCTGGTTTTAGAAAAGGCAGAAAACTGGAGATCAAGTTGCCAACATCTGTTGGATCATCAAAAAAAGCAAGAGTTCCAGAAAATATCTATTTCTGCTTTATTGACTATGCCAAAGCCTTTGACTGTGTGGATCACAATAAACTGGAAAATTCTGAAAGAGATGGGAATACCAGACCACTTGACCTGCCTCTTGAGAAATCTGTATGCAGGTCAGGAAGCAACAGTTAGAACTGGACATGGAACAACAGACTGGCTCCAAATAGGAAAAGGAGTACATCAAGGCTGTGTATTGTCACCCTGCTTATTTAACTTATATGCAGAGTACATCATGAGAAAGGCTGGGCTGGAAGAAGCACAAGCTGGAACCAAGTTTGCCCGGGGAAATATCATTAGCCTCAGATATGCAAATGACACCACCTTTATGGCAGAAAGTTAAGAAGAACTAAAGAGCCTCTTGATGCAAGTGAAAGAGGAGAGTGAAAAAGTTGTTTTAAAGCTCAACATTCAGAAAACTAAGATCATGGCATCCAGTTAAATCATTTCATGGCAAATAGATGGGGAAACAGTGGAAACAGTGGCAGACTTTAATTTTGGGACTCCAGAATCACTGCAGACGGTGACTGCAGCCATGAAATTAAGACACTTACTCCTTGGAAGGAAAGTTATGACCAACCTAGACAGCAT
>SJYV01053784.1:0-10210 GCA_006410875.1 Neotragus pygmaeus
AAACCCAATAGAGTATTGTAAAGTTAAATTTAAAAATAAATAAATAAATTAAAAAAATAATAATAATAAAAAAATAAAAAAAAAAAGAAAAAGTACTCAGAACAATAGACTAGAGACAAAGATTCAGAAGATGCCAGATATGTTTAACAAGGACGTAGAAGAAATAAAGAAGAGTCAATCAATAATGAACAATGCATTAACTGAGATTAAAAGCACTCTGGAAGAAACCAACAGTAGAATAACTGAGGCAGAATAGAGGATAAGTGAGGTGGAAGATAGAATGGTGGAAATAAATGAAGCAGAGAGGATAAAAGAAAAAAAGAATTAGAAGAAATGAGGACAACCTCAGAGACCTCAGGGACAATGTAAAATGTCCCAACATTTGAATAATAGGAGTCCCAGTAAAAGAAGACAATAAGAAAGGGCATGAGAAAATACTTGAGGAGATAATAGTCAAAAACTTCCCTAAAATGAGGAAGGAAATAGCCACCCAAGTCCAAGAAACCCAGAGAGTCTCAAACAGGAGAAACCCAAGGTGAAACACGCCAAGACACATATTAATCAAACTAACAAAGATCAAACACAAAGAGCAAATATTAAAAGCAGCAAGGGAAAAGCAGCAAATAACACACAAGGGGATCCCCAGAAAGATAACAGCTGATCTTTCAATAGATATTGTTCATACCAGAAGGGAATGACAAGACATAATTNTCAAACACAAAGAGCAAATATTAAAAGCAGCAAGGGAAAAGCAGCAAATAACACACAAGGGGATCCCCAGAAAGATAACAGCTGATCTTTCAATAGATATTGTTCATACCAGAAGGGAATGACAAGACATAATTAAAGTGATGAAAGAGAAAAACTAAAACCAAGATTACTCTGCCCAGCAAGGATCTCATTTAGATGTGGAAGAGAAATCAAAAGCTTTACAGAAAAGCAACAGCTGAGAGAACTCAGCACCACCAAACCAGCTCTTCAACCAGTGCTAACGGATCTTCTCTAGACAGGAAACACAGAAAAGGTTTATAAAAATGAACCCCAAACAACAAAGTAAATGGTAAAAGGATCATACTTATCAACAGTTACCTTAAATGTAAATGGATTAAAGGCTCCAAACAAAAGACAAAGACTGGCCAAATGGATACAAAAACAAGACCCCTATATATGCTGTCCATAATAGACTACCTCAAACCTAGGGACACATACAGACTGAAAGTGAGGAGCTGGAAAAAGATATTTCATGAAAATGGAGACCAAAAGAAAGCAGGAGTAGCAATACTCATATCAGATAAAATAGACTTGGAAATAAAGACTGTGATAAGGACACTACTTAATGCCCAAGGGATCAATCCAAGAAGAAGATATAACATTTATAAAGATATATATGCACCCAACATAGTTCAGTTCAGTTCAATCGCTCAGTCGTGCCCGACTCTTTGCAACGCCATGAATCACAGCACGCCATCCCTCCCTGTTCATTACCATCTCTCGAAGTTCACTCAGACTCATGTCCATTGAGTCCGTGATGCCATCCAGCCATCTCATCCTCAGTCGTCCCCTTCTCCTCCTGCCCCCAATCCCTCCTAGCATCAGAGTCTTTTCCAATGAGTCAAGTCTTCGCATGAGGTGACCAAAGTACTGGAGTTTCAGCTTTAGCATCATTCCTTCCAAAGAAATCCCAGGGTTGATCTCCTTCAGAATGGACTGGTTGGATCTCCTTGCAGTCCAAGGGACTCTCAAGAGTCTTCTCCAACACCATAGTTCNGTCCCCTTCTCCTCCTGCCCCCAATCCCTCCTAGCATCAGAGTCTTTTCCAATGAGTCAAGTCTTCGCATGAGGTGACCAAAGTACTGGAGTTTCAGCTTTAGCATCATTCCTTCCAAAGAAATCCCAGGGTTGATCTCCTTCAGAATGGACTGGTTGGATCTCCTTGCAGTCCAAGGGACTCTCAAGAGTCTTCTCCAACACCATAGTTCAAAAGCACAGGAGCACCGCAATATGGAAGGCAGATGTTAACAAGTATGAAAGGGGAAACTAACAGTAACACAATAGCGAGGAACTTTAATACCCCACTCCCACTGATAGCTCAACCAAACAGAAAATTAGTGAGGAAATACAAGCTTTAAATGATACAATGGACCAGTTAGAGTTAATTGATATCTATGGGCATTTCACCCCCAAACAGTAGATTTCACCTTTTTCTCAAGTGCACACAGAGCATTTTCCAGGACAGATCACATCCTGGGTCATACCTAGCCTTGGTAAATTAATAAAAATTGAAATCATTTCAAGCATCTTTTCGATCAGAATATGGTAAGATTAGATGTCCAAAATCACTGCAGCCATTAAGTTAAAAGATCCTTGCTCCTTGGAAGAAAAGCTATGACCAACTTAGACAGCATATTAAAAAGCAGAAACATTACTTTGCCAGCAAAGATCCGTCTAGTCAAATCTATGGTTTTTTAAGTAGTCATGTATGGATGTGAGGGTTGGACCATAAAGAAAGCTGAGCACCGAAGAACTGATTCTTTTGAACTGTGATGTTGGAGAAGACTCTTGAGAGTCCCTTGGACTGCACAACCAGTCCATCCTAAAGGAAATCAGTCCTGATATTCATTGGAAGGACTGGTGTTGAAGTTGAAACTCCAATACTTTGGCCACCTGATGTGAAGAACTGACTCACTGGAAAAGATTGAAGGCAGGAAGAGAAAGGGATGACAGAGGATGAGATAATTGGATGGCATCACTGACCTGATGGCCATGAGTTTGAGCAAGCTCCTGGAGTTGGACAGGGAGGCCTGGCATGCTGCAGTCTGTGGGATCAAAAGGAGTTGTACACAACTGAGCAGCTGAACTGAACTGAACTGAACTGAACAGGAGAAAAAACCATTAAAAATATAAACATATGGAAGCTAAACAACAAACTTCTGGATAACCAATAGATCATGGAAGAAATCAAAAAGGAAATCAAAATATGCATAGAAACAAATGAAAATTAAAGCACAACAACCCCAAATGTATGAGATTCAATAAAAGCAGTGCTATGGGAGAGGTTCATAGCAATATGAGTTTACCTCGAGAAACATCAAATAAACAACCCAACTTTACATCTAAAGCAACTAGAAAAAGAATAACAGAAGAATCACAAAGTTAGTAGAAGGAAAGAAACCATAAAAATCAGAGCAGAAACAAGTGAAAAAGAAATGGAGGAGACTATAGCAAAGATCAGCAAAACTAAAAGCTGGTTCTTTGAGAAGGTATCTAAAATAGACAAACAATTAGCCAGACTTATCAAGAAAAAAAGTGAGAAGAATAACATCAATAAAATTAGTAATGAAAATGGTAAATCACAACAGTCAACATAGAAATACAAAAGATCATAAGAGACTACTGTGAGCAATTATATGCCAATAAAATGGACAACTTGGAAGAAATGAACAAATTCATAGAAAAGCATAACTTTCCAATATTGAACAAGAAAGCAACATAAAATCCTAACAGATCCATCACAAGCACAGAAATTGAAGCTGTAATAAAAAGTATTTCAACAAACAAAAGCCCGGGACCAGATGGCTTCACAGGTGAATTCTACCAAAAATTTAGAGAAGACCTAACACCTATCCTACTCAAGCTCTTCCTGAAAATTGCAGAGGATGGTCAACTCCCAAACTCATGCTAAGTGGCCACCATCACCCTAATACCAAAATCAAACAGTTCAGTTCAGTTCAGTTCAGTCAATCAGTCGCGTCTGACTCTTTGCGACCCCATGAATTGCAGCACTCCAGGCTTCCCTGTCCATCACCAACTCATTGGAGTTCGCTCAAACTCATGTCCATCAAACAGAGATGCCACAAAAAAAGAAAATTACAGGCCAATATTACTAATGAACATTGATGCATAGATCCTCAACAAAATTCTAGCAACAGAGTCCAACAACATTAAAAAGATCATTCATCATTACCAAGAGAGCTTTATTCCAGGGTTTGAAGGATTCTTCATTATTCACAAGTCAATCAATGTGATACACCATATTAAAAAATTGAAAGATAAAAAGCATATGTTTATCTCAATAGATACAGAAAGTCTTTGACAAAACCCAGCATCCATTTGTGATAAAAATTCCAGAAAACAGGCAAAGAAGCAACATACTTCAACATAACAAAAGCCATATATGACATAACCACCGCATACATTATTCTATAAGGCAAAAAATTGGAAGAATTTCCCCTAAAGTCAGGAACAAGGCAAAGATGCCCACTCTCATCACTACTCTTCAACATAGTTTTGGCCACAACAGTCAGAGAAGAAAAGGACATAAAATGAACCTAAATTGGAAAAGAAGAAGTAAACTCTCACTGTTTGAAGATGACATGATCCTCTACATAGAAAACCTTAAAGATCCCACCAGAAAATTACTAGAGCTAATTGATGGATATAGTAAAGTTGCAGGATATAAAATTAATATATAAAAATCCCTTGTGTTCCTATACACTAGCAATGAAAAAATGGAAAGACAAATTAAGGAAACAATCCCATTCACCATTGCAATGAAAAGAATAAAATACTTAGGAATAAGATTTACCTAAAGAAACAAAGCGACTGAATTGAACTGAACTGAACTGAACTGAAAGAAACAAAAGACCTAAATATAGAAAACTATAAAACAGTGGTGAAAGAAATAAAATATGACACAAATAGATGGAGAAATATGCCATGTTTGTGGGTTGGGAGAATCGATATAGTGAAAATGAGTATACTACCCAAAGCAATCGATAGATTCAATGCAATCCCTATCAAGCTATCAAGGTATTTTTCACAGAACTGAAACAAATAATTTCACAATTTGTATGTGAAACACAAAAAAACTCAAATAGCCAGAGGAATTGTGAGAAAAAAGAATGGAAATGTAAGAATCAACTTTCTTGACTTCAGACTATATTACAAAGCTACAGTCATCAAGACAGTATGGAACTGGCACAAAGACAGAAATATAAATCAATGGAACAAAACAGAAAGCCCAGAGATAAATCCATGAACCTATGGACACCTCATATTTGACAAAGGAGGCAAAAATACACGATGGAGAAAAGACAACCTCTTGAACAAGTGTTGCTGGGAAAACTGATCAACCATGTGTAAAAAAATGAAACTAGAACACTAACATCATACACAAGAATGAATTAAACTTAAAGTGGATTAAAGATCTAAATATAAGACCAGAAGCTTTAAAACTCTTATAGGGAAACATAGACAGAGCACTCTGTGAGATAAATCACAGCAAGATCCTCTATGACCCATCTCTCAGAGTAATGGAAATAAAAACAAAAATAAACAAATGGGACCTAATTAAACTTAAAAGTTTTTGCACAACAAAGGAAATTATAAGCCAGGTGAAAAGTCAGCCTTTAGAATGGAAGAAAATAATAGCAAATGAAACAACTGAGAAAGAATTAATCTTTCAAAACATACAAGCAACTCATGCAGCTCAATACCAGAAAAATAAATGACCCAATAAAAAAGTGGGCTAAAGAACTAAACAGACATTTCTACAAAGAAGGCATACAGATGGCTAACAAATACATGAAAAGATGTTCAGCATCACTCATTTTCAGAAAAATGCAATTAAGCACCATCTCACACAGGTCAGAATAGCTGCCATCAAAAAGTCTACAAACAAGACTAGAACATATCATACAGAGTGAAGTGAGTCACAAAGAGAAAGATAGATATCATATTCTAACACACATATATGGAATCTAGAAAAATGGTACTAAAGAATTTATGTACAGGGCAGCAATGGAGAAACAGATATAGAGAATAAACTTACGGACATGGGGAGAGGGGAAGAGAGGGTGAGATGTAAGGAAGAGTAACATGGGAACTTACGTTACCATGTGTAAAATAGATAGCCAACAGGAATTTGCTGTATAGCTCAGGAAACTCAAACAGGGGCTCTGTATCAACCTGGGGGGGGAGTGGGATGGGGAGGGAGGTTCAAAACGGAGGGGATATATGTATACCTATGGCTGATTCGTGTTGAGGTTTGACAGAAAACAGCAAAATTCTGTAAAGCAAATATCCTTCAATAAAATAATAAATTATTTTTTAAAAAGTCTAAACAATAGATGTTGGAGAAGATGTGAATAGGGAACCCTCTTCCACTGTTAGTGAGAATGCAAATTAATTCAGCCACTACGGAGAACAGTGTGGAAATTCCTTTAAAAGTTGGAAATAGAACTACCATACAAGCTAACAATCCCACTGCAGGCCATAGACACCAAGGAAACCAAAATTGAAAGAGCTATATATATCCCAATGTTCATTGCAACACTGCTTATAATAGCTAGGACATGGAAGCAACCTAGATGTCTGTCAGCAGATGAATGGATAAGCAAGTTATGGTACATATACACAATGGAATATTACTCAGCTTAAGAAAGAATGCATTTGGGTCAGTTCTAATGAGGTCGATGAAACTGGAACCTATTATACAGAGTGAAGTACGTCAGAAAGAGAAACACCAGTATAGTATATTAATGCATATATATGGAATTTAGAAAGACAATAACAATGTGAAACAGCAAAAGAGACACAGAGGTAAAGAACAGACTTGTAGACTATGTGAGAGAAGGGTTGGATGATTTGAGAAAGTAGCACTGAAACATGTATATAACCATATGTAAAACAGATGATCAGTGCAAATTCAATACATGAAGCAGGGCACTCAAAGCCAGTTCTCTGGGACAACCCAGAGGGATGAGGTGGGGAGGAAGGTTGGAGGGGGGTTCAGGATGGGGGTATACATGTGCACCCATGGCTGATTCATGTCAATGTGTTGCAAAAACCACCACAATATTATAAAGTAATTAGCCTCCAATTCAAATAACTTTAAAAAAAGAGAAAAATGTGAAACTTTGTTTCATCTTTTGGTAGATTTGAGCAAGACTTCTTGTATTCCATGAAGAGTCTCTGAGCTTTCTCTTGCTAGAAAATAACTCATGTGCTAGTGATAGAAGAAGGTAAAGAGGAAGCCATTAAGGCAGGGGCTACTCCTGATGAATAGGTGGAACACCATTAATATCTAGGGGGCTTCAGAACCACTCAGTGCTTGCCCTTCTTCATCAAGGTAAATCCATGTACAAGGTGGGAAATGAAACAAATAGTCCTGCTGAAAGGGAATTGAATCCCAGTATAGAGGAGGAGATATTTCATCAAGTGTGTAATAGCTTTAAATGAACTATCAAGTTACCAGCTTCAAATGAGTTACATTTCTGAGAAGGGGAAGGATTTGCAAATATGATTCTAAAACCACTTTAGATGATCAGGCAGCACTCTGTTTTTTTCACTTTGTCTCTTTCTTTTTTTCACTTTGTCTCTTTCTTTTTTTCACTTTGTCTCTTTCTTTTTTTCACTTTGTCTCTTTCTTTAGGTTGAATTCAATTTCTCCAGAGAAGAGTCTCCTAATCTCTGCATGGGGAAGAATATGCCCCAATGTCATCCTTCTGAGGACCAGCTGTGGAAAAGGGAATTAGAATCCCTGAGTTCAGCAAAATGCCTCTGTTCTCAGCTGTATGCCCACCTCACATGAGGCCTCTCCAGTATCTGGAGAATCCTCAGCCTCTCTTGTTCAATTTCTATTCAATTTCTCCAGAGAATTATATGCTCTGTTTGAGGGATGTCTGTGGAGAGCTAGGGGAAGAGGCCTGTGACATAAAGCCTTTGTGAACAGTGTTCTGAATAGAGATTGCAATGCTGTTGTCACTATTTTTCAATACTGTGTTAAAGGGTTTTAACTGAAATACATCATGCAAACAAAAACCCACAGCTTGATAAGTGATTACATTCATGCAGTCACTACCCAGATCAAGAACCTGACTACCTCTTTATCACTTTTGACCAGGAATATAGTTAGATTATTATGGATTTTCCTGGTGGCTCAGCAGTAAACAATCTGCCTGCAAAGCAGGAGCCACAGGAGATGCACGTTTGATCCTTGGGTCCAGAATATGCCCTGGAGAAGGGCATGGTAACCCACTCCAGTATTCTTGCCTGGAGAATCTTGTGGACAGAGGAGCCTGGCGGGCTACAGTCCATAGCGTTGCAAAGAGTTGGACACAACTGAAGCGACTTAGCATGCACATGTAGTTAGATTTTTACCTGGTTTAACAACAATATAAAAATTATCTTGATTAGTGAAAGTTTCTGTGCTGTGACAGGAAACTTTGCAGTGGTCTTTTCCTGTTAAACACATATGTCATTCATTTGGACAATACTATTGAAGGTGAACTTATCAAATTATTGATCAAGACAAAGGCAAAAAGGAGAGCTAACACTTTGTTTTACATGACAGACTCAAGAACCAATAAAATTTTTGCTTTCATTTTAAGTTCAGCTGTTCAAATGGAAGCTTAGAATTACAGACTTAGATAAATAGCAATATATATCTGAAGAACTTATAGAGTTTTAGTAGAGCACAAGCACTAACCTACTCCAATGTTAAGAAAATCTTAAACTGAATTATTGGCAAGCCCAAACTTCAGAGAGAATAATCAGTCATCTCATTGACTGCTTGGTTAACAGCACTTGGAACAGTGTATCATGATTACTATGGTACATTTTGATTCAAAATGATAACAAGGAAGGGCTTAAGACCCAGCAATAATGACACCAAAATAGTGTGAGTGAATGTAGTGACCTAGTGTAGAGCTGCTTTATCAAGTATGAAAGTGACTGGCTACATGTAGCTACTGATGCAATTGACAGCATAAATTATAGAACATGTTCATCATTACAGAAGTTGTTTTAGAAAGCACTGATTGGTGACAAAAGGACTAAATACAAATTTTTCTGTAGAAGAGGCTGAGGCATTCTTTATTGCCTCAGAGAGAATAACTTTACTAGGAAATAAAGTTATAGAATTCTTTTTTAATAGCTCAAACTTTAAAAGTACTTTATAGCCATTAGAGTTTGTTGCTTGCTTCTTTCTTGATGGTTTAGGCAGCAGCAGCTGCTGCTGCTCAGTCACTTCAGTTGTGTCCGACTCTGTGTGACCCCATAGATAGCAGCCCACCAGGCTCCTCCATCCCTGGGATTCTCCAGGCAAGAACACTGGAGTGGGTTGCCATTTCATTCTCCAATGCATGCATGCATGCTAAGTCGCTTCAGTTGTGTCCGACTCTGTGCAATCNCTCCTCCATCCCTGGGATTCTCCAGGCAAGAACACTGGAGTGGGTTGCCATTTCATTCTCCAATGCATGCATGCATGCTAAGTCGCTTCAGTTGTGTCCGACTCTGTGCAATCCTATGGACAGCAGACCACCAGGTTCCTCTGTCCATGGGATTCTCCAGGCAAGAATACTGCAGTGGGTTGTCATTTCCTTCTCCAAGGCAGCAGCTATAGGATCATTAATCAGTATTTCACAGAAGAAATCCCTGAGATGAGGGAAAGTTTGAACAGGGTTGTTCCCAATGATACTTTCAGCTCTGCCCATGATTCTAATGGAGGTATTTTAACTTATTGTTATAATCATTTTCATATGGTTACAGGGTTTTATCTCAATTGATCCTACTTGTACCACTCCAATTAGGTCCATACCAACCTGCTCAGCCCTGCAAAGAACCTTATGGTCTCTTGCCTCTTGGCACTTTCATTTTCTCTTCTTGATGCCTAGAACAGTCTTTCAGCTCCCAGAACTTTGGCCCTCTTCACCTGACTAATTCCCATGCATTCTGTCTCAGATCAGGCATTTCTGATGATCATTTTCTGATCTCTTCTCTCTTCTCCAAGTCTGATATGGGTACTTTTGTGATGTACTCGACACTGTTCTTTCCCTATCATGCCACTAAGCATATTGCATTGCAAAGGCCAATTTGCTTGTCTGTAAAATGTCCCTCAATGACTGTTGTAGTGGTTATTTTACTCACAATAGCCTTCTCAGTTCCTACACAGTGTCTGGGGCTACTAGGAAAGCTAAATAAAATGAAAATATGACTATTTTTCACTGAAACCAGAATAGGTTGACAAAAAATACTTAGAAGAAAACTGACTTCAATGTAAATATTAAGTGGATGAATATTTAGTCTTTGTTGAACAAAGTGACACCACCCTTATAGCATAAAGTGAAGAAGAACTAAGGAACCTCTTGATGAAAGTAAAAGAGGAGAGTGAAAAAGTTGGCTTAAAGCTCAACATTCAGAAAACTAAAAT
>SJYV01053786.1:0-18942 GCA_006410875.1 Neotragus pygmaeus
TTTACATGCTGTCTTCATCTGGCAGTTACAGGATTTTTGTCATATTATGATCACTCGGCACAAATGCACTCTTCCCCTTGAATTCTGTATAAAATATTAAGCTATACTTCCACCAAAAAATCAAGGACTGTTTTGAGCTAATGAGAGAATACTCTGTATCAATTAATAACTGTTTTCTTATCCATGTATCTATAACCTTCATACTGTATATAACATTATATAATGTTGTACAATGTTATACACTATAGTATGTATGCTATAGTATAATAACCTATAATACTGTATATAATATTATAATGTATTTACAACCTGTGAATTTTTTACCTAAACACTTTTCTCTCACTAATTTCATTATCTTTTTTAATGCTAGTGGCATTTTATTTTTTTTTAATATGGGAGTATAGTTAATTAACAATGTTACATTAGCCGCAGGCATGCAACAAAGTGATTCAGTTATACATATACATGTATCTACTGTCTTTCAATATATTCTCCTATGTAAATGAAAGTAAACTTGCTCAGTCATGTCTGACTCTTTGCAACCCCCTGGGCTGTAGCCCACCAGGTTCCACCATCCATGGGATTCTCCAGGCAAGAATACTGGGGTGGCTTGCCATTTCCTTCTCCAGGAGATCTTCCCTCCCCAGGATTGAACCCGGGTCTCCCGCATTGCAGGCAGATGCTTTACCGTCTGAGCCACCCATGTAGGCTGCTACATCATATTGACCAGAGTTCCCTGGGTTATACAGTAGGTCCTGCTGGCGGTCCATTTGACACACAGTAGCGTGTATATCTGAATCCCAAGTGGACATCAAAGGGAATCAGCCACACGTATACATGTATCTATTCTTTTTTCAGATTCTTTTCCCATGGAGGTTATCACATAACACTGAGTACAGTTCCCTGTGCTATACAGCAGTTCCTTGATATTCATTGTCTCTTGCAAAATACCTTCTTCTGTTCCTTTCTCTAGGTGCTTGGGAATATCTAATGTAGAGTACAAGCCATCTTACCAGGAAATTACAAGTATTAATTAAACAGAAAATGTCTCTATCACGTACACCCTTTATTCAGGATATATTCTTTTGCAAGACACCACAAAGACTGTCTCATCCGACTTTATGCTGAGAAGGTATACAGTGAGAAAGCAAGAGAGATGTCAGTAACATTTGCAAAAAAAGACAGAGAACCTTGTGCCAACATGCTTGGGGAGAATCCAGAATATGAATCAAAACAATTAGCTTTTTGGGGAGGGGGGAGCTAACAAGAAAATCTATACAAGATT
Organism: Neotragus pygmaeus; assembly: GCA_006410875.1. NCBI lineage: Eukaryota > Metazoa > Chordata > Mammalia > Artiodactyla > Bovidae > Neotragus > Neotragus pygmaeus. Next base: position 1,286 of record SJYV01053786.1, read on the forward strand.
TGGCTCACAGCAAATCCCGGCTTCATTCTACAACTTAGAAAAATGATTGCCATATTTTTCTACAAGGGCACAGATAATCAAGGTTACAGGCCCTGCGGGCCAGATGGTCAGGTTTGAATTGATATAATAAAAGCAGACGTTGGCCACTTCCCAGGTGGCACAGTAGTAAAGAATCTACCTTTAAATGCAGGCTATGTGGGTTCTATCCCTGGATCAGGAAGATCCCCTGGAGGAGGAAATGGCAACCCACTCCAGTATGCTTGCCTGGAGAATCCCATGGACAGAGGAGCCTGGCGGGCTACAGTCCATGGGGTCACAGAGAGTTGCAGCTGAGCACAGCACACAGATATTGGCCACATTCAAAAGACAGAGGTTATCTGGGTTTCACTAAAACTTTACAAAAACAGGTCCCTAGGCTTCTGTGTGTAGCTGGTCAACCTCTGCAATAGACGCCACCTAAGACGGGAGAGGGGCTTCCCTGGTGGCCCAGAGGGTAAAGCATCTGCCTGCATTGCAGGAGACCTGGGTTCCATCCCTGAGTCAGGAAGATCCCCTGGAGAAGGAAATAGCAACCCACTCCGGTACTCTTGCCTGGAAAATCCCATGGACAGAGAAGCCTGGTAGACTACAGTCCATGGGATCTCAAAGAGTGGGAGAGAGCCCCTTGTGCAGCAAAGAGATGAAACCAGTCCATCCTAAAGGAAATCAGTCCTGAATATTCACTTGAAGGACTGACGCTGAAGCTGAAGCTCCAATACTTTGGCCACCTGATGCGAAGAGCTGACTCATTGGAAAATACCCTGATGCTGGAAAAGATTGAGGGCAGGAGGAGAAAGGAATGACAGAGGATGAGATGGTTGGATGGCATCCCTGAGTCCATTGACAGGAGTTTGAGCAAGCTCTCGGAGACAGTGAAGGACAGGGAAGCCTTGGTGTGCTGTGGTCCATGGGGTCACAAAGAGTCAGACATGACTGAGCAACTTAACAGCAACAACAGTGAAGAGTGTCCTTGGAGAAGGGCATGGGAGTCCACTGCAGTATTCTTGCCCAGAAAATCAGCCCACAGGGTCACAAAGAGTTGGATACGACTGAGTGATAAAGACACACACAGGAAGAGTGCAAACAGATTTCTCTCCATTTACCCAAAGTCGAGGCTTCACGTGAAAACCACCGCCACAATAAGAGACCAACAAACAAATAAACAAACAAAAAAAGGCACTGAAAATATCTCCAACCTTCCAGAGGAAGGCAGGAGTGGTTCTTAACACCTGGTATTTCTCACTGGTTCCTGCCTCTGCTTCCCCATATCCAGGGAGAGCGTACAGATTCCAGGATGTTCAGTGCATGAGGGTGCAGGAAGCCATCAGTGGTGCAGGGTTCTCCCAAGAGAGAACTTCACTCTCAGTGGTACAGATGGACCTGTTCGCAGGGCAGGAGCAGAGATGCAGATGTACAGAATGGACGTGTGGACACAGTAGGAGAAGGAGAGGGTGAGATGGACTGAAAGAGCAACATTGACATACATACATGACCAAGGGTAAAACAGACGGCGAGTGGGAAGCTGCTCTGTAGCACAGGAAGATCAGTGCATGGCTCTGTGATGACCTAGAGAGGTGGGGGAGGGGGTGGGAGGGCGGCTCAAAAGGGAGGGGCATATGTCATTGATTGTATCAATGTCATATCATTATATGGTGTGAATATATGTCACAGCATTGATCAACTAGTCCATCCTAAAGGAAATCAATCCTGAATGTTCATTGGAGGGACTGATGCTAAAGCTGAAGCTCCAATCCGTTGGCCACCTGATGCAAAGAGCTGACTCATTAGAAAAGACCCTGATGCTGGGAAAGATTGAGGTGGGAGGAGAAGGGGCTGACAGAGGATGAGATGGTTGGATGGCACCATCGACTCAATGGACATGAGTTAGAGTAAATTCTTGGAGATGGTGAAGGACAGGGAAGCCTTGGCGTGCTGCAGTCACTGGGGTTCATACAGTTGGACACGCCTTAGTGACGGAACAACATAAAATCTGGAGGACCGTGAAACGTGGGTGTAAACTGATGATGAAAGTCATGGGTGAAGCTGCAGCATGTTCAACAGCTGACCCTAGATAAGCATCACTGACCTCCTGAGTAAGTGTCCATGATTACCACAAGCAAAGAGGTTGAATGGTAAAGACTGAAATCCAGGTGCAGTGTGATAAATCCACTGGTATGCCTTGGAATGGGAGAAAGCAATGGCAATCCACTCCAGTACTCTTGCTTGGAAAATCCCATGGGCAGAGGAGCCTGGTAGGCTACAGTCCATGGGGTCTCGAAGAGTCAGACATGACTGAATGACTTCATTTTCACTTTTCACTCTCATGCATTGGAGAAGGAAATGGCAACCCACTCCAATGTTCTTGCCTGGAGAATCCCAGGGACAGAGGAGCCTGGTGGGCTGCTGTCTATGGGGTCACACAGGGTCGGACACGACTGAAGTGACTTAGTGGCAGCAGCAGCAGCAGCATGCCTTGGAATATGGTCACTGGATAGATCCGGAAACATTTAACCTTTTTTTTTCTTTTTAACTGTGTTGAGCAGTTTCAATTCTTCTTGAAGTTGCAATCCTTATCTCGCATAAAGAGCATGCTTTAAATATTGCTCTCTGATTATTTGACTGTGTGTGTCTGCGCTAAGTCGCTTCAGTTTGTCCATCTCTGTGTGACCTCATGGACTGCAGCCAGCCAGGCTCCTCTGTCCATGGAATTCTCCAGGCAAGAATACTGGAGTGGATTGCCATGCCTTCCTCCAGGGGATCTTCCTGACTCAGAGATGGAATCCGAGTCTCTTGAGTCTCCAGCATTGGCAGGTGGGTTCTTTACCACCAGCATCACCTCAGAAGCCCTCAACTGACTATAATTCCCAGTTACCCAGGTTGCCCCTGTGGAGTCTAGCCCCAGGGTGGATTTTTTGGAAGACAGCCTGTAACTAAGCAAGTAGGATGAAAGAAATCATAGAAACAGGTCAGGTTTTAAAAATTAAATTTTATTCTATGGGCTCAGGGAAGCTAAACCAGCACAAAATGAAATCCTAGGCAAAAAAAATAGAATTGGAAAATGAACTTTTAGCCCCTGGGGAAATATCAGAAAATGACTAATGTGATGAAGAAAAACCACAGCTCAGATAGAGAGAGTGGGGCAAGAAAAAAGGGATGGAAATCACTAATCAAAAATGTATGACCTGTTCTTCAATAATGAATCAACTGTAAACAGGAAAGTACAGTCATGTATGTATGTTGTGATTAAAAATAAAAAGAGAGAGACAAGTATTGAAGAGTAAGAGGTTATAGATAATACAAAAGAGATGTGATTGTATTTGTCAAGCTAGGTGATATTTTGGCTACATAGGAGAGGCATGGAGAAGTTTCCTGCATCACTGAGCCTCTGTCAGATGGTTCTATGACTTGTGGTTGCAGTTGGTCTGGCTACCCAGGTGGCTTAGTGTAGAGAATCCATCTCCCAATGTAGGAGATGTGGTTTCAGTCCCTGGGCCATGAAGATTCCCTGGAGAAGGAAATGGCTACCCCTCCCCCCGACCCCCTCCAGTTTTCCTGCCTGGAGAATCCCAGGGACAGAGGAGCCCGGTGGGCTACAGTCCATGAGGTCCTAAAGAGTGGGACATGCCTGAACATGCAATCTTTTGCACCAGTAATCTACTGGTCTCAGCAAAGAACAAATACATCCCTTTTCCTTTTAGACAGTGAAAGTGAAATTCAATCGTGTCCGACTCTTTGCGACCCCATGGACTATACAGTCCATGGAATTCTCCACGCCAGAATAATGGAGTGGGTAGCCGTTCCCTTCTCCAGGGGATCTGCCCAACCCAGGGATCGGACACAGATCTCCCACACTGCAGGCGGATTCTTTACCAGCTGAGCCACAAGGGGAGTCCTCCTTTTAGACAGATGGCGAATAAACAGAAACAGGGGCAGGTTTTGTTTTGTTAGGATCCAAAATCACCGTGGATGGTGACAGCAGCCATGGAATGAAAACACAGTTGCTTCTTGGAAGGGAAGTTATGACAAGCTTGGACAGTATTAAAAAGCAGAGACATTACTTTGCTAACAAAGTCCTGTATAGGCAAAGCTGTGGTTTTTCCCGTGGTCATGTATGGATGTGAGAGTTGGACTGTGAAGAAAGCTGAGTGCTGAAGAATTGATGCTTTTGAACTGTGGTGTCGGAGAAGGCTCTTGAGAGCCCCTTGGACTGCAAAGAGATCCAACCAGTCCTTCCTAAAGGAGACCAGTCCTGGGTGTTCATTGGAAGGACCGATGCTGAAGCTGAAGCTCCAGTACTCTGGCCATCTGACGTGAAGATCCATTTCACTGGAAAAGACCCTAATGCTGGGAAGATTGAGGGCAGGAGGAGAAGGGGGTGACAGAGGATGAGATGGGTTGGATGGCATCACCTACTCAGTGGACATGGGTTTGGGTGGACTCAGGGAGATGGTGAAGGACACGGAAGCCTGGTGTGCTGCAGCTGATATGGGGTTGCAAAGAGTCAGACACAACCGAGGGACTGAGCAAGAACACTTAGAACTGCTTGATACCCCACCTGAGAGATGTCCGGGTACCTTAGAATCCGATATCTAGAAGAAGATTTTGGTGAGAATAGCATAAATCCAGCCAGATCTGTCCATGGGGTTGCACAGAGTCAGACACGAGTGAGCAACTAACGTTTCACTTCATTGCTGGCTTCGACCAAAGATAGTTCAGACTTTGCTGTGTCTTGACACTCCTGGTGACCTTGTTGAATGTTTTGCATTCTTTTCATAGCCAGGCGGGAAACATTTGGGAAAACACTTCTAGTCCTTAGGGTTAATCCTTCAAACAGCCCAGGGTGGGTTAGAAAGACTTCTGAATTATGCAGTGTGATAGCACTGGGAACAGTTTTGCACAGAATACTCACGTTTCCTATTAGCTATTTGTACATTGCTACTGTGGTGTTGCAGAAGACTCTTGAGACTCCCTTGGACTGCAAGGAGATCCAACCAGTCCATTCTGAAGGCGATCAACCCTGGGATTTCTTTGGAAGGAATGATGCTAAAGCTGAAACTCCAGTACTTTGGCCACCTCATGCGAAGAGTTGACTCATTGGAAAAGACTCTGATGCTGGGAGGGATTGGGGGCAGGAGGTCACTTGTTAACTGTNGATGGCTGGATGGCATCACCAACTCGATGGGTGTGAGTCTGAGTGAACTCCGGGAGTTGGTGATGGACAGGGAGGCCTGGCGTACTGTGATTCATGGGGTCACAAAGAGTCGGACACGACTGAGCGACTGAAGTGAACTGAACTGAACTCTTTCTTTGAGTGTCCAAAGAGATGTATTTCATATCATCTGCATTCATCTAATTTGCTTCTGCCCTTCTGTTTGACCATTTTTTGCCTCTGTCCTCCATTCTTCGTGAATTCCTTCTCATTATATATATTTTTAACTGTTCTCTTCCAATTTCCAGATTCTTTCTTAGACACTTCCAGACTATGTTTAATTCTGATTATCAAAGTATACATTAAAAAAAATAAGATCTGTAACTTTTAAGACTGATTATCAAAGTATATATTAAAAAAATAAGATCTGTAACTTTTCTTCCAAGATACCTGTTTGGCTCCCTTTCAGATGTATTAATACCATCCACGAGATCACAAAGAGTCAGACACGACCGAGCGACTCAACAACAATAATATCATCCAAGTTTAATTCTGCCTTCTTCTGTATTAGTTCTTTTTTTTTTTTGATGAGCCTATGATATTTTTAGCAACTAATCACTATAATTACCATAGTGATTATCACCTTGTATTACAGAATAAGGGTACGTGATTACACCAGTAAAGATCTTTTGAGCAGCTCAGTCAGGTCTGACTTTGCACCTAAGAATAACACCTAATGGAAAGTTCTGTGTGCAAACTTTTAATTTCCGTGTTTGAAGCCTTGAGTCAGGCTATTATCACAGACTAGAATCTCTGTCTCATTTTTTTTTTTTTGAAACCTTCACTTGTCTGTCATCTCCAGATGAAATACCCACACCCCGAAGAATTTATACCCACATCCTCCAAGGGTTAATTCATTGCTTCCTGTTTCCTTTCGTGTATCTAGTATGTCTATTTATTTTTCTATTTTTTGGCCACACTGAACGACATCTTGGGATCTTGGTTCCCCTAACCAGGCATGGAATCCATGTCCCCTGCTGCGGAAACATAGTCTTAACCACTGGACTCCCAGGGAAGCCCCTAAGATGTCTATTTCTATAATTGATTTGAACTCATCATTTATATATGACACCCTCTCTGTGCATGGGTCAATCAAAGGAAGAAACTACACAGGGCCATTCTCCACTTGTCTGCTGAACACAAAGCTTTCCACACGGCAGACTCAACTTTTAGATGAGTTGAATTTTAAGTCAAATAAACTCTTTTTGGAGATGTTCAGGTATAACCTTAACCTTGGAGGATTTCAATATTTTGAGTTGAAATAAGAAAGAACAACAACGAAAAAAGAATGCTATCTTTTTCGAGAGACATCTAAATATTTCCTCATCTAAATACATAATTAAAACAGATTAAATTATATATGATTTGAAATATTCACGTGGCAGAGACAAAGCTAGTGCTTTCTCAAAAATGAAAGGAAGGAAGGGAGGAAAATCAATAATATAAAGAGATGGAAAATAATTGCATCATCAGATGAATTCATTTCAAGAAGCAATACCAACGCTAGTGGAATTTTTAACACTTTGCCGCCTCCTGGGTTTCTCTGATGGGATTGCCAGCAATGTGGGTTCACAGCAAAGGTCATTTGCCTTAGAAATTAGTATTGCCTTGTGCCAAAAAAAAAAAAAAAAAGTGCATGATGGAAACGAAAGCAAAAATAAACAAAAGGGTCCTGATGAAGCTTTCAAACTTTGGCACTTCAGAGGAAACCACAAACAAAGCCAAAGACAATCTATCAACTGGGATAAAAACACTAGCAAATTATGTGACTGAGCAGGGATTGATTTCCAGAATACACAAACAGCTCACATAACTCAACAACAACAAAAAAAAATGGAGTAAGACCAAACATGGACATTTCTCTAAGGAAGACATGTAGATGGCCAAGAGGTACATGAAAGAAGCTCAACATCCCTAATTATGAGAGAAATGCAAGTCAAAACCATAATGAGACATCACCCCACACCGGCCAGCACAGCCATCATCAAAAAAAATCCACAAATTACAAATATTGGAGAGGGTGTGGAGAAGAGAACCCTCCTGTACTGCTGGGAGCAATGGTAGAGCCAGTATGGAAAAACGTTTTTGTTTTGTTTTTTTTAGAAGATCTGGGCTTCCCTCATAAATCAGTTTAGTAAAGAATCTGCCTGCAATGTAGGAGACCCTGGTTCGATTCCTGGGTCAGGAAGATCTGCTGGAGAAGGGACCGGCTACCCACTCTGGTATTCTTGGGCTTCCCCGGTGGCTCAGCTGGTAAAGAATCCACCTGCAATGCGGGAGACCTGGGTTCGATCCCTGGGTTGAGAAGATCCTCCAGAGAATGGAAAGGCTGCCCATTCCTGTATTCTGACCTGGAGAATTCCATGTCTGTGGGGTCACAGCGTCAGACACGACTGAGCGACTTTCACGTCCCTAAAGACAGAGCTACAATACTATCCTCTAATTCCACTCCTGACTATAAACCTGGACAAAATCTTAATTCAGAAAGATATATGCAGCCTAGTGTTCACAGCAGGACTATTTATAATAGCCAGGGCATGGGAGAAACCGAAACGTCTGCTGACAGATGAATGGATGAGGATCTGCCCGTGGGATTCTCCAGGCAAAAGTACTGGAAAGGAAAGGGGTGATATGCCCTCCTCCACAGCTCTTCCCCGACCTGGGCACGGAACCTGCGTCCCTCGAGTCTCCTGCACTGGCATGCAAGTTCTTTACCACAAGCGCCACCTGGGAAACTGTATCCTGTGGACAGAGCAGCCTGGTGGGCTACAGTCCATGGAGTCGCAAGAGTCGGACATGACTGAGCTACTAAACCACCACCAAACCCACCTACCCTCCCACCCACTCACCCACAGACACACAGACACACACACACACAGACACACACACACTGCTAAGTCGCTTCAGTCGTGTCCGACTCTGTGCGACCCCAGAGACGGCAGCCCACCAGGCTCCCCCCCGTCCCTGGGATTCTCCAGGCAAGAACACTGGAGTGGGTTGCCATTTCCTTCTCCAATGCATGAAAGTGAAAAGTGAAAGGGAAGTCACTGAGTCTTGTCCAACTCTTAGAGACCCCATGGACTGCAGCCCACCAAGCTCCTCCGCCCATGGGATTTTCCAGGCAAGAGTACTGGAGTGGGGTGCCATTGCCTTCTCCATAACAGATACATACCACTGTATATAAGATAGATGAGATACGTACCACTGCATATAAAACAGGTGAGATACGTGTTACTGCATATAAAATAAGTGAGATATGTACCCACTGCATATAACATAGGTGGGTTACGTGCCACTGTATATATGAAATAGGTGAGATACATGCCACTGTATATAAAATAGATAAAACAGTAAGGATTCACCATATAGCACAGGGAACTAGATTCAACAACCTGGGATAAGTCACAATGCAAAAAAAATACAAAGAACATAGATATCCTTTAACAAGCACTGTGCTGGAAAGCAGAAATTTACACAGTGCTGCAAATCTACTATGCTTCAACAAAATAATTCTTTTGAAAAACCACGAGTTTTTCCTATATCTGGGCTTCCCTGGTGGCTGAGCTGGTAAAGAATCCGCCTGCAATGTGGGAGACCTGGGTTCGATCCTTGGGTTGGGAAGATCCCCTAGAGAAGGGAAAGGCTGCGCACTTCAGTATTCTGGCCTGGAGAATTCCATGGGCTGTATATTCAGGGGGTCGCAAAGAGTCGAACAGGACTGAGCAACTTTCACTTTCTCCATATAACACTCCCCCTGCTCGAACCAAACTCTAATGAGAGCCTTGCCTCACTCACTGCATTGCTCTTGATTGATGACGCAGAGAGAAGTAAAAAGACGTAAGACTATCGGATTCTGTCCACCTACCCTCTACGTCCTTTTCCTTCCTTTCTTGTTTCAACTTCTGCACTATTTGTTGGTCTCTGAGTCTCAGATCGTCACAGTGAGACAGGATTCAAAGGTCACATATCTTTGGTGGTGATCCACCTTTTTAACAGCAGGAAAATATTTTCTTTTCTTCTTTACCTTTAGTTATCTGTTTGGCTCCACTGGGTCTTACCTGCGGCACAGGGGATCTATTTGTCCAACCAGAGACAGAACCCAAGCCTCCTGCACTGCCTTAGTCTCTGCACCACCAGGGAACTCTCTACTTCCTTTTAAAAGAAACAGATATTACTTAAGAAACGTCTGCGAGAAATAGCAGGGTTCCCCCCTCCCGCCCACCACCAGCAAAGAAACAGAATAAAACTTCCAATATGAACATCTTATCATTGTTGATTCTGAATACATAAATATCTAAGTGTGTGCTTTGATATATAAATATGCTTTTATAAAACTGGATAGATAAGACATCATGTGCTTTAGGTCTGAAACGTTAGCATGGTCAACACACACACACACACAAATTCTTATTGCTGACACAAACTGAAAAATAAACAAAACTGTGGATACACAGGCTCTTTTCCTTGCTCATATTTTCGAGAAACACCATCAAGTCCATTGCCTTAGGAGGCAAAAGGGCTGTTGGACAAAAGGTTTCATTCCTGCTCTCTGTTTGGGTAATTTCATACCCCGTGTCACTATCTATTTATGTACAGATTGTGAAATTGTCACTGGCTGGTCTTCCTACTTCAGTATGGAAATCTCCATGACAGGGTTCAAAATAGGTCTTTCTTATACAAAAACGTGCCTTAGAGGTAGTGCTTTCTACCCAATTTGAAATATTCTTTTATTTGCTATAAAAGGGCCATGCATTTCAAGGGCAGAAAATGCCATTCAGATGTGTCAGGGAGAAAAAGTCCCTGCAGAAATGATTTCTCTGCTATATATGTTCATTTCGGACATTTCAGGACAAAGGTCATTTAAATGTGTGTTTGTGGAATTTTTAAGTTCTCATGGCTGCCATTGGCAGATGAACAGAAAAACTGACTAATCAGACTGAGGTCATTCTCTGCATAACCTAGGATCATTTAAAAAAATAATAAATTGAAAGCTGATGAAGAGAATGCAGCTAAGGAAATCAACCCTGAATATTCATTGGAAGGAATGATGCTGAAGCTGAAACTCCAATCCGTTGGCCACCTGATGAGAAGAACTGACTCATTTGAAAAGACCCTGATGCTGGGAAAGACTGAGGGCAGGAGGAGAAGGGAATGACAGAGGATGAGATGGTTGGATGGCATCACCGACTCAATGGACACAAGTTTGAGCAAATTCCGGGAGATGGTGAAGGATAGGGAAGCCTGGTGTGCTACAGTCGATGGGGGTGCACAGAGTCAAACATGGCTTGGCGACTGAACAACAGCAAGGTAGATTTATAATGGGATCCAGACTTCATTTTTAAGCCTCTGTCTAAGGGTGCAGATACCATCAAACGCTTTTGTGTCCTTTGAAGAATATAAATTGTTTCATTGCCGGCCATTCCCCGGGACTTGATGACTCGCTGTCAGGGGTCAGAGATAAGACGTGGGAGTGTGCAGCTGAGTTGAGACGCATGTTCACTGTTGATAAAAATTGTAGGCCCTTCATACAAACAGCCTCCCAGGCTCTTTGGAATCAAACAACTGCAGTCTCTTCCAGTAGAAGTAATGATCCTGCCTGACCTTCCTTCCAAGATGCAGCCAGCATTCCTGGGCCCTGTGGGAGCTTTAATTTAATGCAGCTCCTGGAAGCAACAAAGGTTTTCAGGATTCCACGCTGGAATTCTGCCAAATGTGTGACGCTCAGATCAGGGAAAACTAAAGGAAACTCTTAATTTTTCATGCATCTTCCCAATCCGGCATGTGTAATAGTCGTGGGTGTCTGTAGAAAACAGATGGGTGCGGGTTCCTTTGAAATCATTTGACTCCACCCACAATGCAGGAGATGGGGGTTCGATCTCTGGGTCAGGAAGATTCCCCAGAGAAGGAAATGGCAACCCACTCCAGGATTCTTGCCTGGAGAATTCCCATGGAGAAAGGAGCCCAGTGGGCTACAGTCCATGGGGTCACAAAGAGTCGGACACAACTGTGTGATTAAACAATAATGACCGTGATGTATTCAACATTGATGAATACTCAGATGACCTGAGAATAACAACCGAGAACCGTGCTCAATACGATGTAACAATTTTGTGGAAAGAATTTGAAAAAGACGGCATACAGGTATAACTGAATCACTTTCCTGTACACCGGAAACTAACTCAACATTGTTAGTTGACTATCAGTTCAGTTCAGTTGCTCAGTCGCGTGTCTGACTCTTTGTGACCCCATGGGCTGCAGCATGCCAGGCTTCCCCATCCATCACCAACGATCTACAATGAAAAAAAGTTTAAAAAATATATTAAAATAATGAGATGACCTGTAAGAGAACTTTGTTGCATGTGGTCCACTCTGACCTACAGAGCCCTTTTCTGATCAGCCTCCTGTGTCTGGGAAAATGTTGGGATGTCACACCTAATGAGTTATCAGCAAGTTTCCTTGGTTTCCGTCCGAGTTTCCCTCAGTCATATGGAAATCCTTGCCTTTGTTCTACATTTCTGCTTCTTACCCAGCATTCCTCTCCTTAAAATTAATCATGGTATGTTCTGGGGAATTTTGTGGCAACTCGTGAATAGACACAGATTTAGATGTACATGTACAAATGGTGGTTCAGATGGTAAAGAAACTGCCTGCAATGCAGGAGATGCAGGTTTGATCTCTGGGTCAGGAAGATCCCCTGGAGAAGGAAAAGGCAACCCACTGCAATATTCTTTCCTGGAGAAGTCCGTGGACACAGGAGTCTGGTGGGTTACAGTCCACGGGGTTGCAAAGAGTCAGCCACCACTGAGTGACTAACACGTGGGATTCCCAGTTGGCGCTAGTGGTAAAGAACCCGCCTGCCAATGCAGAAGATGTGAGAGACACAAGTTCGATCCCTGGGTAGGGAAGATCCCCTGGAGGAGGGCACGGCAACCCACTCCAGTATTCTTGCCTGGAGAATCCCAGGGACAGAGGAGCCTGGCGGGCTACAGTCCATGGGGTCGCAAAGAGTGGGACGTGACTGAAGCGACTTAGCACACACATACACATACAAATATTAGGCTACATGAACAGAGATGCACACAGAATCTGGGGTAACCCACCCAACCAATGCAACCTGCAAACGTTCACTCCCCTACAGTCCCATCTCCATCAAAATCTCACCTCTGTAATCCCACCAACCACCCTTCCCCAACCCGCCCCAACCATAGAAACAGGCCCACATCACTTATGTCAAGATGGAATCAGCCACTGTTTACCTTCCTCAGGACCTCAGGCTTGTCAACAGAGCTCAGGTAAGTTCCCTAATTTTTCCAAATTTGCAGAGTCTATCCCAGGAATAATTGGGTAAACCATGATGGTGCACGCCTACAGTGAGGATGATGGGATATGTCCAAATAAACCAGAGAGAGTACAGGCACTGAAATGTAACCTAGAGCCTTCCAGCTCAACCTCTCTTCATTCAGAAAAATTCTGATGAGCTTCTCCTGTGTGCCATGTGATTCCTTGAGTTCCATAGATCCATTAGATGACTAAAATTTCCACTGACCCTTTCCCAGCCGTGTTTGGAAAGACAGGAAGTAAGAAAGCGATTACAATGTGGTTTAGGTTCACCAATTTCACAAAGGGCTACCAACTCATGCATTACCTGAGTGGATGGCTGCCAAGCTGTGTCGGGCTCTTTGCAACCCCATGGACTGCAGCACACCAGGCTTCCCTGTTCTTCACTATCTCGTGGAGCTTGCTCAGAGTCATGTCCATCGAGTCGGTGATGCCATCCAACCATCTCATCCTCTGTCATCCCCTTCTCCTCTTGCCTTCAATCTTTCCCAGCATCAGGGTTTTTTCCAATGAGTCAGTTCTTCGCATCAGGTGGCCAAAGTATTGGAGCTTCAGTTTAAGAATCAGTCCTTCTAATGATTATTCAGGGTCGATGTCCTTCAGGATTGACTGGTTTGATTCACCGGACTGGACAGAAGGGGAAAATTATCATTTATGCTCACATACATTTATTATAAACAGGCCACTAATCCCTTTGTGAGTGAGTGAGTGAGAGAAGTCGCTCAGTCATGTCTGACTCTTTGCAACCCCGTGGACTGGGATTCTCCAGGCAAGAATACTGGAGGGGGTTGCCATTTCCTTCTCCAGGGGAATCTTCCCAACCTAGGGATTGAACCTGAGTCTCCCACATTGCAGGCAGATGCTTTAACCTCTGAGCTACCAGGGAAGCCCCATCCTATTGTAGAAGACCCCTACCATGGCTTTGTTTAAATCTAATCATCCTTTCTACATTGAAATACCATCACATGGAGGGTTACGGCCTCAACAATATGAATTTGAGGAGACACATTCAGTCCCTAACATGCATATATCTAGAAACACTGTACATATATAATGTATACACACCATGTATACCTAGATAAATTGCCTTTACTCACATACATATTATATTCATACAACTGTATGTATAACATATATAGAGACTCCACACTCCTAATGCCATTGTCATGAAGAAGTAGCATCTTCTGTAAGTCTGAAAAACTACAGAAGATTTTCATTAATAAACACCTAACATTTTGTTGCATGAAAGGTTAAGTTTAAAATTGAATCCAGATTATACTTCTGTCATTTATTAATTATAGCTAGTGGCATGCTTTTTTGATCTTTGATACTCCAAACAGTAAAATAAGCATGCTATATTTATTTATATATATAACTGTATACATTCTGCTACTGCTGCTGCTAAGTTGCTTCAGTCGTGTCTGACTCTGTGCGACCCCATAGATGGCAGCCCACCAGGCTCCCCCGTCCCTGGGATTCTCCAGGCAAGAACACTGGAGTGGGTTGCCATTTCCTTCTCCAATGCATGAAAGTGGACAGTGAAAGGGAAGATGCTCAGTCGTGTCCGACTCTGTGTGATCCCGTAGACGGCAGCCCACCAGGCTCCCCCGTCCCTGGGATTCTCCAGGCAAGAACACTGGAGTGGGTTGCCATTTCCTTCTCCAATGCATGAAAGTGGACAGTGAAAGGGAAGATGCTCAGTCGTGTCCGACTCTGTGTGATCCCGTAGACGGCAGCCCACCAGGCTCCCCCGTCCCTGGGATTCTCCAGGCAAGAACACTGGAGTGGGTTGCCATTTCCTTCTCCAATGCATGAAAGTGGACAGTGAAAGGGAAGATGCTCAGTCGTGTCCGACTCTGTGTGATCCCGTAGACGGCAGCCCACCAGGCTCCCCCGTCCCTGGGATTCTCCAGGCAAGAACACTGGAGTGGGTTGCCATTTCCTTCTCCAATGCATGAAAGTGGACAGTGAAAGGGAAGTCGCTCAGTTGTGTCCAACTCTTAGCGACCCCATGGACTGCGGCCCACCAGGCTCCTCCGTCCATGGGATTTTCCAGGCAAGAGTACTGGAGTGGGCTGCCATTGCCTTCTCCAATTGTTATGATGTTATAATTATATACATTATCTATCAGTTGCCTATACAGCCATGTTTTATATTGATCCATCCACCTATCTTATCTATATTCTGTATCACCTATCTATAAATCCATCTATATCTATCAGTCCATCTATTATAGAAAGATCCATCTATCTACTTGTCTATGTATGTATTCCAGGTGGCAGGATGGTAAAGGATCCACCTGCCAGTGCAGGAGATACAAGAGGAGAGAGTTCGATCCCTGAGTCGGGGGAATCTCCTGGAAAAGGAAATGGCAACCCACTCTAGCATTCCTGCCTGAAAGATCCCACGGACAGAGGAGCCTGGCTGAGTGCAGTCTATTGGCGTCTCAAATTGTCGGACACGACTGAAGCGACTGAGCCGTATCCATCCATCTATCCACCCAACACTCCATCTTCTCTGTGTATCCAGGTATCTATAATGCATCCATTCATTCGTATCTTATCAGCCACATGCATACACATCAGAAAATTCACTCTCATTGTCTATTTCTTCAGCCGGTGAGTGTCCCAGGAAAGATTTCCGCAAAACCTGGAGGGTGATTGTAACATTCTGTCCCAAACGACGGGGAGCGTGAAACCCCAGAAGCCATCTGAGGCTTCCTGAGGGCCCCTCAGAGCTCAGTGGCCTTTGCAGTCTGGGCGGACACTAAGAGAGGAGAGTCTGCCTTCTGGTCAGGAGAAATGCACCCGTGTGAAGACCCCGGGCAGAGAAAATCAGCCAGGAGTTCTTCCGTTTGTATCTGCTTCGTTGGATTTCAGTCCTGTCCGTGACTCTTCGTAACCCCACGGACTGCAGCCCACCAGGCTCCTCTGTCCACGGGGATTCTGCAGGCAAGAATCCTGGGGATGTGCATTGCAGGGTCTCAGCTGGAAGTAAAGCTCTGATTTGCAGGGCTGGCTCCTCTTCATGTCCTCCCTACGCCCAGGCTGCCTTGGGCAAAGTGGCAGCTGAATTTATTCATGAGCAACCAGTAAATGCTGCTCCCAGGCCACACTACCACAGGCCCACTACTCTGTAAATAAAATGCAGCCTTTGCTTGCCTCTTCCCTCGCAGGACTGATAGCGACCAGAGGCTCGCAGAGTACATTTCTCGCAGAATCCATGGCTCTCTGGAGGCTGCAGAGTTCTCTCCAGTTTCGACCATGAGGAAATATATCCCAGATTTGACGACGGGAAACTAGACTATCGTCCTCTTGAAATATAATGGTCTGGATGACAAGAGTTGGTGTTATAAGTTCGTCTCTTGTTGTTGGAAATGAAACCTCTTTCTCTTTCTGGTTGAATTCACTCTGTCCAGTAGAATCTAGGTTCACGCACCTCATGAGGACGGACTCAGTGCACGTGTATAGCCTCTAGAGAGGTGGGACCCATGAGGGGGGACCCATGGTATGTATTTGCAGGGTAGCATTGGAGGTGTAGACAAAGACAGCAGACGGGTGGACACAGTGTCGGAGGAAGAGGCTGGGATGAACCGAGAGAGAGCAGGGAAACTTATGCATCACTGTCTGTAAAAAAGATCAGTTCAGCTCAGTTTACTGGCTCAGTCGTGTCCAACTCTTTGCCACCCCGTGGACTGCAGCACGCCAGGCTTCCCTGTCCACCACCAACTCCCGGAGCTTACTCAAACTTATTCCATCACGTCAGTGATGCCATCCAACCATCTCATCCTCTGTCATCCCCTTCTCCTCCCGCCATCAATCTTTCCCAGCATCAGGGTCTTTTCCAAAGAGTGAGTTCTTCACATCAGGTGGCCAAAGTATTGGAGTTTCAGCTTCAACATCAGTCCTTCCAATGAACACCCAAGACTGATCTCCTTTAGGATGGACTGGTTGGATCTCCTTGCAGTCCAAGGGACTGTCAAGAGTCTTCTCCAACAGCACAGTTCAGTTCTTCAGTGCTCAGCTTTGCTTTCTTTACAGTCCAGCTCTCAGCTAGTGGGAATTTGCTGTGTGACTCAGGGAGCTCAAACCGGGGTTCTGTAACAGCCTAGAGGGGTGGGATGGGCAGGGAAGTGAGAGGAGGTTTCAAGAGGGAGGGGACACATGTATACTTACAGCTGATTCCTGTTGAGGTATGGCAGAAACTGGCACGATATTGTAAAACAATTATCTTCCAATTAAAAAAATAATAATAATAAGGAAAGAAAGAAAGCCTCTTTTTCCAAGTAAAGATACAGTGGTATCAGATCAAACGTGGCAGAGGATAGACAGAAATATGGTGGTCCGGGGGACACATGAGCACGAAATGTTGTTTAGAATTTATAAATACAAAGGGCTTGCTCAGCACACAAATTTAGCCGGGCGGTCACTCCAGATGTTTGTGGATCTTTAAGGAGGACGTGACCCTGGACGTCAAAGCAGGAACCGGGATGACTTCACCTCTCGTCCACTTTCCCATTAGAGAGAGATGACTTAGGCATTCGGGAATTAAATCAGGAGGCTGGGGGCCCACAGGGAATGGTGTATTGTGAACCTGGAGACCTCTTGCCTACAGTCTAAGAAAACAAACGTTTCCCCTCAGACCTTAAAACTAATTACTGAGTTGCCTCTCTGCAGACAAGACCCTGGAGTTTCTGAATGTGAAAAAAACCGGGCACAGATGTCACCCCTGGGGATACTCACATGTTCTCAGGTGTGACTGTATACTCCTTCCTGGAGTTTTTAGCCCATGTTATGAGAACACACACACACATGGTAATGCATATATTATTCGTGAAGGAAAATATTGTCTGCCACACTGGTAAAAAAAAAAAAAAGGATGCTGCAGACAGCAAGTCATCACTTTACAGCTGCCCAGCATTGAGCGGAGAAACCACACTCTGTGGGGGCTCAGACTGTAAAGAAACCTAAGTGAAAGTGAAAGTCGCTAAGTTGTGTCCGATGCTTTGCAACCCCATGGGACCATACAGTCCATGGAATTCTCCAGGCCAGAATATTGGAGTGGGTATCCA
>SJYV01053789.1:0-22426 GCA_006410875.1 Neotragus pygmaeus
AAAGAAACGCCTGTGGTCAGTGGAATTAATTTACATTACTATCTGTCAAGAGAATTCCTCTCAGTTTATGCTTATTGGGAGAGTTTATTTGCATTACTTAGAAATGCTTGGAACAAAATAGGGACATTTTCATATGCATAGTCTATCTGTTTATTCTTACTGCTGTTCAACTCTACATGAGTAGAATGGAGGTGTATATTTTATATGAAATACCACTATATAATTTGTAACTTATTTGTAAATTATATATTCAGAAGAACAAATGTCACAATTGATTTCACCACTTCTTACTGCTTTTGTAATTATTATCTTTGACTTTCAGGGCCCCGCAGGGCCAAATTTCACCTCTTTACCTACTAAATTTATTTATGTTTAATTCCTGGCAAGTAATTTACCATTGTGAGCCATAATATGGGCATCAGAGCCTGAAGAATATTAATACTGTGCATATTACTTTCAAGTATTTTCAGTTAATTGGAGAAGCTCCATGAAATAGTGTCGCATCAGTCCACTTGACTGAGAAAGAGAAACTCTCCTGGGGGAAAGTTTTGGCACATGTTTTGAAATGAAACTTCTTTTCCACAGATTCTCTTCACTCCTTCTATATAAACTCAGGAAAAGAGAGAACAGAAACTTGGAGGAGCTGAAATATTTTTGTTCTAGACAGAGTGGAACCGCAAGGAAACTTAAGAGAGAGTCAGACGTGGCTTACTTATTGCCAGAAGAGACTTTCACTTACAACAGTTCTGTTGAAAAAGTCTGAAACAAACTGTTGGACTTTCCTGGGCATGATGTGCAAATTATTTTCCTAGAGTAAAGGGAAAGGTTTACTCTGCTGTAGGTTTCCTGACCATCATCATCTAGTGAAAAGGGGGTGAGAGTCTCCAAGAGTTAAAACTAACTTTATAACAAAGATGCACATTTGGCTGCCAGGAAATTCTCCCCGCTCTTGGAACCAGCGTGGGAATACTAGCTCAAAAAGGAGTAATAGGAGTAGTTCTGATTTTTTTAGGATTTTTTCTTTTTTTTTTTTCTCAGCTTGCTTCTCGGTTTAATTACCTTTGGTTACCTTTCAGACAATGGAGAAGGAAATGGCAACCCACTCCAGTATTCTTGCCTGGAGAATCCTGTGGACAGGGGAGCCTGGTGGGCTGCTGTCCATGGGGTCGCACAGAGTCGGACACGACTGAAGCGACTTAGCATGCATGTCTTGGAGAAGGAAATGGCAACCCACTCCAGTATTCTTGCCTGGAGAATCCCAGGGACAGAGGAGCCTGGTGGACTGCCGTCTGTGGGGTCGCACAGAGTCGAGCACTACTGATGTGACTTAGCAGCAGCATTATCAAAATACTTTATGAATGTTATCTTGCTTAATACTCTCAGCAGCTTTATGAGAATACTGTTATCTTTGTTTTATATGTGGCAAACTTGAGGTGTCAACCGTGTAAGCAGTTAGCTCAAGGTCACACACAGATGATGACTCAGAAGCTGGGTTTCTAACCCTGGTGTGTCTAATTTCGAAACCCATTGTCTTGACCTGTAATCTACACTATCGCTCTACTGCTATAAATATACTGGAGGCAATGTGGATAGAAAGAGGCAGCTAAATGTAAGAAATGCTAAGGAGGAAGCATCAGCAAGACCTGGTGATTGATGAGATACAGCCTGAGGGGAAGGGAGGAACTGAGGTTGACATCCAGGCAAGTGGGCAGGGCAGGGGCGGGACCCCCCCGGGACCCCCCCGGGCGGGACCCCCCTATCTCTCGGTTTCTATGTAGAGCAGATTTAAAAAAAATACTTGTGTTATTTTTGGCTGTGGTGAGTCTTCATTGCTGCACAGCCTCCACTCGGGTTGCAGTGAGTGGGGGCTATTCTCCAGCAGTGATGCACGGGGCCTCTCACTGCGGTGACCTCTCATGTTGTGAAACATGGCTTCTGAGGTTACAGCTCCTGGGCTCCAGAATGCAGGCCACTGGCCTAGCTGCTCCAATGCATGTGGGATCCTTCTGGACCAGGGATTGAACCTGTGTCTCCTGCACTGGCAGGCAGATTCTTATCCACTGTACCACCAGGGAATTGTTGCTTCAGTTTTATGTTTTGGTGTTTTGGCTGCAAGTCACCTGGGATCTTAGCTCCCCAACCAGCGATTGAACCCCCACCCCCTGCATTGGAAGACAAAGCCTTCACCACTGGACCTGTTTTTAAAAGAAGTCCCCAGATAGCTTGTTTTTTTTTTTTTTTTTTTAAAAAGGAAGGTTTCTATCTCTTTTCTATTTATTGTGCAAGCAATAATCTTTGCTGTCTTTAATTTCTCTTTGATGGGTGGTGAGCCCTCCTCTGTTCTCCTGAAACCCTGACCAGAAATGTCTCAGTTAAGGCCGCAAGACCCTTTCTCTAGAATTTGTTTTTGTAAGTGGGTGATCCAGATTATGTCAGGCCTTGTACCAGTGAAACAACTTGAGAGCCAAGTTATTTGAAGAATAATTTTGCTTGGCTAGTGGTGAGGCAGTGACTGGTTATCTGAGTTCCTCTATGTCCAAGGCCTGAGGAGGGGGAATTCTCATTTCTGGAGCTTCAGTTTAATCCAAATATCAGAAGGCAATGCTTAAGTGTAAGTGTGGATGAGCTCTGAAGCTGATGGTCTTCTGGGTGCTCCTAATGAAACTGGTGGCTCAGATGGTAAAGAATCTGCATGCAACGCAGGAGACCCTGGTTCAGTCCCTGGGTCAGAAAAATCCCCTGGAGAAGGGAATGGCTACCCAGTCCAGTATTCTTGCCTGAAGAATCCCACGAGGAGGGAAGCCTGGAGGGCTACAGCCCATGGGCAAACTGTCAGACATGATTGAGCGACTAAGCTTGCAATGAAATTGGATTGCACCTAAGAGTAAATTGTTAGGTTTATATATGCATTATTTTATGTGCCACTAAGAAAAAAACCCCTGCCAGTTAAACTGTGATACCAAGTTTGCTTATCTCACTGAATTTTTGTTGAATAGGTATTGAAACTGTTCTCTTAGGTTCTATTATGTATCATTCCTGTGTACTAGCATATCAGGAAATAGATTCCTTAAGCTTTGTCTTGCTGTGGTCCCTTTTCCCATTTCTTTCCTGTCTTCCTTTGCTTTTAAAGGTCAGATTTGGATCGTGGTAGGTCACAGCTGAGAGGGAGACCTTATTCTGTGCTCAGGGAAAACAAAGAGACCTCAGGAAGAAGTTAGTTTCATGCCTGTTTTTGAATTCCTTCAGAGACTGCAGTTTTCTGTTCCACACACATCTCTTATTCTGGCAGATGCCATGTATTCAACCATCTGTCCATCCATGTATCCATCCGTCCATCCTTTAAACAATTCTTAAGTCAGGTCACTGAATTTAGTTCTGTGGATACAAAGATAAACAAGTAATTCTGTCCCTTTCACGGACTTGTACCAGGATTATTCTCTGCTCCTCCGTGGTACCACCATCTTGCTATACTTTTTAAACAAAAGGCAGAGGAGAAATTTTGCTTGAGCTCTGAAGTTAGATTTTCTGAAACTTGAGGTGAAAACTTTTAGGCCACAAACGGTCTTCAGTCTTCCTCATGGATATTTTGATGTAGAACAAGGCAAGAGGTGAGTTTAGCTCAAGGTCCACCACTCTGGGTTTATGTTTTACTTCACAACTATCTCACAGCCTCTCTGGGAAGCTCAGGTAGGACTTCAGCTATGGAAAGGGGTCGGCGTCTTAGTTTTTCATCTTCCTGTCATAATATAATAATGCTTAACAGTTAAAAACTATGTTTTGAACCCATGTCTTCTAGGAAGTAAGGGAGGATGGCACACTTTACTATTCATGGACACGAATTTATAGACAGCCAAATGCTATGCCAACTTATGTTTGGCATTTAAACATTAATGTGTTCTACTTTTTTTTCCCCCCTTGTTTGTTAGATGGATTTGGCAGAAGAGAAAAATGAGTAGATAAAGATTTTGGAGGGGTAGATGAAATCCAGTTGCTCCATCCTTACTAGGAAATGCTTAATACATGCAGTGGGTATGGAGGAGCATTTCAGGTGAGTGTGTGTTGAGGAAATCACCCATTGCATTGCCACTTACCCTTAATTGCGTTTAGTATTTCCCAGATAAAGTTTGCCTGCAGACTAACAATCTGTAGCCACCATTTTAACTATTCTGAATCAGGGTTTCCATCACATACCTGGAGAGTTTTTCCAATTTCTTCTTGGAGGTTTTGATTTGATGGAAGTATGTGTATTTTGTAAAAATTTTCTGTGGACTTTAAGAACGTATCCTGATTTACTAGTCTACAAGATCCTGGGCTGGAAGGAATTATAAATTTCTCTGACTTCCAAACTCAGACAAGGAGACTAAAAACATGGGACCAAAGCAGGGCTGGAGTAGAGTTAATACAGGGGGAAGGTAGGAGAGGAAGGACCATGGCTCTGGGAGTCCCAGAGTTCCCATGACAGGGAGGTGCCATCCAAGACCCACAGGTGATGGCTGGTCAGGTTTACTCCAGTCAAGGGGTGAAGCCTTGAGGCTAACTCAACTCATAAATACTCAGATAGAAATGCTAACAATAATGATATAACTTCTAGTTCAGTGATCTGGGGATCCCAGGATACTTCTGTAGTTAAAGTGTGATGAACTTATGTTGCTCTGGGATGACTTCGATGGGTGGGGTGGTGGGGTGGTGGGAGGGAGGCTCAAGAAGGAGGGGATACATGCATACATATAGCTGATTCCCTTTTTTTGTACAGTAGAAACTAACACAACATCGTAAAGCAATTATACTCCAATTAAAAGNGGGTGGGGTGTGGTGATCTCCACTAAGAGGGGGGGGGGGGGGGGTGGGGGGAGGGAGGCTCAAGAAGGAGGGGATACATGCATACATATAGCTGATTCCCTTTTTTTGTACAGTAGAAACTAACACAACATCGTAAAGCAATTATACTCCAATTAAAAGGTGTGATGAGTTTTGATAGCCGATTTTTTGTATCTTATGATTGCTGTGTTGTCCTCATCTTGTACCATAAGCAAACAGTTTCTACTTGAATGACATACAAAATGATTTTCTACCCTAGAGCTTTATTCATTTGTATTTAGGAAAACTTGGTGGGGGCAAAGAAGATTGGCTCCCCGCCCTGTCTGTGAGTCCCTGGGCTGAGTCTTGATTAATCAGTATCAAGGACCTGCTCTCTGTTTTGGAGTGACTCTGGCTCCTTGTGCCAGTCAGCTCTGGGTGTTGAGTTTACCTCTGGCTTCAAAGTTTCAGTCATAGGCAGCCAGGGAACTTGGTTGAGGGAGAGTGGATGTGTATGTTACAGTAACAAAAAGTATATGTAAACAGCGTGAGAAGGATCAACAGAGGATGAAATGGTTGGATAGCATCATCGACTCAATGGACATGAGTTTGAGCAGGCTCCGGGAGATGGTGAAGGACAGGGAATCCTGGTGTGCTGCAGTCCATAGAGTCTCAAAGAGTCGAACATGACTGAGCGACCGAATGACAAAAAACAGTGTGATGTCAGAAGATTTTTTGGGTTGCTATGAGGGGTAGGTAAATTTGATAACCTTTGGTGTATTTGGTTGACTCAAGTTTGGAGGGATCTATGTTGTTCTATCTGTTCTTTTTAAGCTCCTGCAAAATGTCTTTTTTTTTTTTTAAACTCCATAGAACCTTGAGTTCATTTTAGTTGCTCAGTCATGTCCAACTCTTTGCGACCCCATAGACTGCAGCATGCCAGGCTTCCCTGTCCATCACCAACTCCCGGAGTTTACTCAAACTCGTGTCCATTGCATTGGTGATGCCATCCAGCTATCTCATCCTCTGTCATCCCCTTCTCCTCTTGCTTTCAATCTTTCCCAGCATCAGGGTCTTTTCCCATGAGTTGGTTCTTTGCATCAGATGGCATTGGAGTTTCAGCTTCAACATCAGTCCTTCCAATGAATATTCAGGACTGATTTCCTTTAGGATGGACTGGTTGGATCTCCACAGAACCTTAGCAGCATTTTTTTTTTTTTTCCTTTCCAGTGCTGAGTGGCATGCAGGATCTTAGTTCCCTGACCAGGGTTAGAATTCATGCCCTTTGCACTGAGAACACAGAGTCTTAACCACAAGACCACCAGAGAAGTCCCTTTAGCAATTTTAAAATAAAATGTCCATTTCCTCATGTTCTTGATTTACAAAGTAAATTTGCCTGAGTAAGTGTCTTTAAAGATAATTTCAGTTTTTATTTAGTTTTAAAGCTTTGTGCCACCCACCATTCCAAGTGCTGGGGATGTTAATGGTGAGAAAAGCAACCTGGCTCTTGCTCTCAGGAGCTTACAGTTTTCTAGGGGAAGATAGATATTAACTGAAGGTTTTCAAAGGAAAAAAAGTCCAGATTGTCTAAGGTGGAGTATTTCATTTAAGACTAATTAGTGGTGATTTAAATTGCTTGGCACGATCAATTGTCTCAGCTTGTTCCTGACCCCTGGGTCCAGAAACAGCACACTGGGAGAGTTATACCCTCTGTCTTTCCCTGTACGCAGGGATCCTGTTTTCTAAAGGTGCACTTCTCTCCAGGCTGGAACAGTGGAGAGCACTGGGTCTCAAGAGAGTTGATGCTCCGAAGGGAAATGTACCCAAGGTGAGGGTTTAAAGAACAAACAGCCAGAAGAATGAACTAACATTTCTGATTTTTAAGATATGGTAAATTAGTGGCCTTTTATACAGGTATTCAAATTCCTTAAAACCCAGCTGGAGGCCTTGAGGTTTTCTGATGATGACCTGCATTATGTAGTTTTCCTTGGGTGAATAGTATAAATGTTTGCGGCTTGGGTATTTAATTAATTAATTTGTATTTTTTTTTAAACAGTCTTCAGTTTTTTTTTAATAGTTTTATTTATTTTAATTGGAGGCTAATTACTTTACAATATTGTATTGGTTTTTGGATATAGAGCCCTGAAGTCGAGGGCTACTTAAAAGGGTCTGGAACCAGACTCCTGGCTTTGAACTCTGTTAATCAGCTCTAACACTGATTAACTCTGTGATCGTGGGCCAATTACTTAACCTCTCTGTGCTTTAGTTCACTTACAAAAGTAAGATAATAGTGGTGCCTCTGTCATAGGGTTGTTATAAGGGTTAAAAATGTTATTTTATTGATTTTTTAAAACGCACATTTTTTTCATGTTTTAGATTCCTTTGAAAATGGAATGTTCCTTGAAGTTGATGAAAGCTTACAATCTGTGTTGGCCAGGTGGCAGTGGTGATAAAGTCACTATATGTGCATTTGCAAATATCAAAAACTTAACAATTGGACAAGAAAAAGAAATAAAAAGGATCCAAATTGGAAGGGAAAAAGTAAAACTATCACTCACTATTTGCAGATGACATGATACTTGTATAGAAAACCCTAAAGTTCCCACTCAAAAACTATTAGAACTGAATTCAGTGGAGTTGCAGGATACAGGTTAATATACAGAAATTGTTGCATTTCCAGATGCTAATAATGAACTATTAAAAAGTGAAAGTAAAAAAAAAATCCTGTTTAAAATTGCATCAAAAGGAATTAAAATACCTAGGATTAAACTTAACCAAGGAGATGAAAGACCTATACTCAGAAAACTATAAAACACTGAGGAAGGAATCTGAAGGTGATACAAAGAAATGGAAAGATATCCCATGCTCTTGGGTTGAAGAATTAATATTGTGAAAAAGCAATGCAAAGATGATCCTAATAAATATATGAAATTGTTAAAAAGATATGCTAAACTCCTAATGAATAAATAAATACCTCGACGAATTTAGGACTTTAGCCTACAAAGCTGAGGTAACTTGATGGATGGGATATAAAAAAGGGATGTAGGTGCTGAATTATGGAGATAAGGGCAAGATACACAAATATTGGGAAAACGTCATATCACCCGTATCCATGACAAAGCTGTGGCCATGAGGAAGAATGTGGAAAAAACAGCTATCATGTATAAGATAGATCATACACATTTATCCCTTAGTTTGGTGGATTCAGTCATGTTAGTTTATTTAAATTCAGATGCTGTTAGTTGGTGGTGCAAAGCATTAACATTTTGGAAAATATGTATGAACCAGTACAACTTTTGAATAATAATGGCATTATTTCCCCATAAGCTAGTCACAAAAGAACTAGTTTGTGTTTGAGAAACTAGCTTTGGAGCTAATTTGGAGCAGAACAGACTGAACTTTTGGAGCAGAACAGACTGAACTTTTCATTTTTTCCTAGTAACCTTGCCAAGTTGGTACTCTTCATATTTTACAGGTAAGAAAATGAACTGAGGATCAGAAACTTGCTTTGGGTCACATGGTTGGTAAGTGATAATGACGATAGAAATCAAACCCGGGTCTTAACTCCAGAGCCCATGCTTTTTGCATTTATATCATAAAGCCCACATCAACCAGACTTCCCTTATGCCTCAACATCATCTTCTCCATCCCAGAATAATTATGTCTTTTGCTGGATGAACTGTCAGCCATGTTTCCTTAGAATATGGCCCGTGAGCAGTAACAAAGAGAGTTGAGCTTTCCTTTAAGTATTTTCTGAAGTTGTTTGGTAAGTGTGACTCTCAAATTTCTGTCTTTGATTAGTAATTGAATTTCCTAACATTGTAAGGTCAGTTTGTCTCTGGACAAAAATGTGCCACTAGATTTACTATAATTCAGTTATGTTTGCAGTTTGTATTGTGAAGAGCTTTCCAAACTTGACTGCGCTTTTAAAAAGATACAGTCACCAGAGGGCAGCAAAACGCCTTCAGCATATGATCTGAACTACGTAAAATATCGACTGATTATTGCTGTAAACACTCCAGTTATTTAAAGAAACAAATTTATGAAAAAGTAGTAACCTCTGTTAATCAAATCTGAACAACTTTATTGTATACTAGGTATATAAGTATGTTATTTCCAGAGCAAGCTTTCAAATAAATGACTGAATTCTCATAATGATTTATTTATCAAGGGCATACTATATGACAAGCATTTTGCTAAATACTGTATTTACATTTATTTTATGATTACAATATCATAATCTCTGTTTTGTTAATGTGGATTCTGAGGCTCAGATTTTGTATGTTGTTTTTGTATTGAGTTGGGCTTCCCTGGTAGTTCAGAGGCCTAAAGAATATGGCTGCAATGCTGGAGACCTGGGTTCAATCCCTGGGTCAGGAAGATCCCCCGAAACAGGGAATGGCTACCCACTCCGGTATAGAGGAAGAGGAAGCTGGTGTACTGTAGTCTGTGGGGTCGCGAAGAGTCGGACACGACTGAGCGACTAACACTTTTCTTTTCTATGGTATTGGGTCATCTCACTAAGCACTGTTTCCATGCTTGTCCTAAATTAAAAAAAAATTCCAATAGTTTTCCCAATTCATTGTCCTGTCTCAGATTTTCTGACTATTCAGATTGCCTGCAAATAAAAGCCAGTTTTGCCTCTTATTTTCTAATATTTATACCTTTTGTTTCTTATTCCTGACTTATTGTATTGGCTAAGAGATCCACAAAAATGCAGAATAATAGCAGTGATAGTAGATACAGGCGTACCTCGTTTTATTTGCTTTGCTTTACTATGATTTACAGGTGTTGCTTTTTTTTCTTTACAGACTGAAGGTGTGTGGCAACTCTGTGTTGAGCAAGTCTATTGATGCCAGTTCCACAACAGTATTTACTCTAATTATTTGGCTGTGTATCGTGTGGCTTATGGGGTATTTTCCACCTGGGATTGAACCCTGGCAATTCAATCCTGGCAGTTCAGCCTTGACAGTAAGAGCACAGAATCCTAACCATTGGATGACCTGGGAATTCCCCAACAGCATTATTTTTAAATTAGGTACATTTTTTTAAGACATAATATGACATTGCAAACTTAATAGACCACAGTATGGTGTAAAAGATTATACAGTGGAAGTGAGAAATAGATTTAAGGGCCTAGATCTGATAGATAGAGTGCCTGATGAACTATGGAATGAGGTTCGTGACACTGTACAGGAGACAGGGATCAAGACCATCCCCATGGAAAAGAAATGCAAAAAAGCAAAATGGCTGTCTGAGGAGGCCTTACAAATAGCTGTGAAAAGAAGAGAGGCGAAAAACAAAGGAGAAAAGGAAAGATATAAGCATCTGAATGCAGAGTTCCAAAGAATAGCAAGAAGAGATAAGAAAGCCTTCTNAATGAGGTTCGTGACACTGTACAGGAGACAGGGATCAAGACCATCCCCATGGAAAAGAAATGCAAAAAAGCAAAATGGCTGTCTGGGAAGGCCTTACAAATAGCTGTGAAAAGAAGAGAGGTGAAAAGCAAAGGAGAAAAGGAAAGATATAAGCATCTGAATGCAGAGTTCCAGAGAATAGCAAGAAGAGATAATAAAGCCTTCTTCAGTGATCAATGCAAAGAAACAGAGTAAAAAAACAGAATGGGAAAGACTAGAGATCTCTTCACCTTCATCAACAGACTCTTTAATTCCTCTTCACTTTCTGCCAAAAGGGTGGTGTCATCTGCACATATGAGGTTATCAGTATTTCTCCCTGCAGTCTTGATTCTGGCTTGGGTTTCATCCAGCCTGGCATCGTCTATCTGGGCCTCATATTTTTCCCTTTTCCCCAGACAAGAATTCCCGACAGGGCAGCAGGGAGACAGAGCAAGTGTGAGATGTAACATTTCCTGGCCTCTGTCAGCTGTAGAATCAGTCACTGCCAGAGGCCAAGACCCCAGCTGTTGGCCCAGGACAGGCTCTGCCTAAAGAAGCAGCAAGGAGAAAGGAAAAAGCAAGGGCTTCATGTTCAAATAAATCCAGGTACAAATCCCCTCCTCAGCACAAACGAACTGAGAGATTGTGCCACTGTCGTGGAATCATATTCCAAGACACTAAATGAGGTTTTATTCCTCAGATTTCTCTGTACCCCTGGGCCACTCTCAGCCTGACAACTGAGGGAAGCATCCCACAGGTAACAGTTGTGTTGGACATTTCAAATACTCAGGCTCACGGGAGGAACAAGAGGTTCAGAAGAATATGAAAAAAGTCAGAGCAAAACCTCCCCCCATAATAGATATTGTTTCCTAAACTGAGGGAAGAGAGAAAACCAGAGGGAAAGTAGAGAGTTTGTGGTGGCATCTGTGAGAAGGGCCACCTGACTGCCCATCAAGTCTGAGGGCTAAGCGCTGCATAGAGGACAGATGGATAGGCCTTCTAGTCCCATACCAACTTCCAGAGAGCAGAAAGGGGCACTCAATTCATTCTATGAGTCAGTGAGAACCTGGATGTACAAAACAGGCAAGAACAGTATGGGAAAAAAAGGGAAACTTATAGAATGATTTCACCTATAAACATAGATTATCTTAAAATAATCATTCATTTTGACCAAATGGGTCTATGCCAGAAACACAAGGTTAGCATAACAGCAGAAAATCAAAACAAAATCTACATAATAGATTAAAGGAGAAAAACTATTATCTTGTTAAAGTCATGGGAGAAGCATTTTATAGAATCCCTAAACCCAAGTCTTATAATAATTGGAACAGAAGGGAACTTTTTTGGCCCAAAGAGCTCATCCACCAAAAACCCCACAGCAAACATTATTCATCAGTGTGATACAGTCATAGCTTCCCCTTTAAAATTAGGAATAAGACCAGGTTGCCATTATCCCCATTTCATATTTGATTTTATACTGTAGTCAAGGCAGAAAGGGAAGAAAATGAAATTTAAAACTATACAAAATGAAAAAGAAATGGGAAAAATCTCTTTTGACAGCTGACATAACTGCCTTTATTTTTAAAAAGACACTTCAGATAAAATTTTATAAATATTAAGACTTTTTCAAAGTAGTGGTGAAAATAAAATAAAATCAGTTATACTTCTTCATATCAGCAACAATCTGTTCAAAAATGTAATTTTTTAAAAATATATGCCATTTCCAACAGACATAAAACATATGAGGTACATAAAGATAAATCTAACAAAAGATATTACAAACATATAAAGAAAACCATATAGCTATTAAAAGAAAGTAAAGAAGAGATATCTAAATGGTGAGATATACCATGCTCCTGATCAGGAAGACTCAATATTAAAAAAGAGGCTGGTTTTCTCTAAACTGAACTATAGATTTAATAAATTCCAATCAAAATTCCGATAGAGTTTTGAAGGAACTTGACAATTTGATTCTAAAGTTTTCAGAAGGTCAGCAAAGACCAGGGAATTCATGAAGAATTGGGAAGGAGAGTTTGCCCTATCAGTTATCAGTTCGGGGACATACAAAATGACCAGTGGAACACAATAGATCGTTCAGAGAAAAGCAAACTATCACAGACTTCATAACTGATGTTAGTGAAACCATAGATCGTTGGCAACTATTCAAAACATGGAATAAACAATTCTAAGTTTATCTGTATGGGAGAAAAAACTGACATCTCTTCACTCCAAATGACTTAGTTATTTAAATTTTAAAACTTTTCACTAAAAAATCATAGAAGACTCTTTTCATGACTTTGGAGTAGGAAAAACTTTCTTAAACCCAAACAACAAAACACAAAATATAAAGGGAAAGACTGGTAAATATTGTTGCATTAATACTAAAATTGTCTGACATCAAAAGATACCATAACAAAGGTGAAAAGACAAGACACAAGTTTGGAAAAGATATTTGTGGCACATACAACTGACTGATGATGAGTATGCAAAATACGCATAAAAATAATTTCATTAAAGCAAAAAGAAAAACAACCCACAAAAAAGAAACAAAAGACATAATTAGCATTTCATAACAAAAGAAACACAAATGGCAAATAGACATATAAACTTTATGTATGTTCATATAGATATAAACATATACATATAGCATCTTTAATCATAAGGTAGATAAAAATTAAGATCACACTGAGATATTACTCTACTCCCACTAGATTGGTAAAGAGTTAGAAATCTGATAATTCTATGCGCTAAGATGTGGAGCAAGCGACAGTTCTGTATGCCACCAGAGAGCGAGTACATTAGTTCAACCACTTTTGGCAAACTATTTAGCACCATGTGATAATGCTAAGAGCACCTTTAAAAAGCAAAATAAAATGACATTGTCTAGTGATAACATATATTTAATAAAACTGTTTTAAATGAGGAAATAATAAACAGATTTCAGAATGATGTTACCTCTGGGGAGGCTGAGGGTTAAGAAGAAAGACATGTGACCCTGGAGACATTTTAGGACGAGCTATGAGCGGCTTCAAGGAAACAGCTATATTGTCATTATACTCCACAAACTACAGGCATGTTCCACGTTTTGTTTTGTGTACTAAATAGTACATAGTAAATACCCTTTTCTTTTAAGAAAGAAAAAAGAAAAACACGTTAGCTAGCACTACTGGTACCCCCACTTTCTAGCTCTGAGGGACACCGTCCCCATCACCCCACTGCAGAGTCTGCACCAGACCCCCAGACATGACGCCTGCTATCCTTCTGACTCTCCTCCCCTGGTCTCACTTGCCAGTTCCTCCCAGCATCTCACTTCCAGAAGACAAACTTGGCCTTTCTCCTCTCTGCCCACTCTCAGACCTTTCTGGGGCTCATCCAATCTCCTGGCAATCACACTCACTGAAAACCCCCAAGGCGTGAGTCCAGCAGGTGGCTCTCCCTTAATCCATCCCCCTGTCCCCTGAGTCCTGCTGTCTGCTCTCCACCCACGGGCATCACAGCCCCACACCCGGAATGGCCTGCTCTATCCATCCTGGCCATCATCACACCAGGCAGCCAGCTGCTCAGCCACATACCACGGTGTTTTAACTTCAGTCCCACTTGGGCTCCTATACAACCCAACAAGGCATCAGCGGTCTCCGTGTTCAAATAGACTCGGGTTTCAAATGCTTCTCAGCACCCCTCTGCTAACCCCTGGCCCGAGGCACGCACTATCCTGCTGTGTTCCTGCTCAGCACCCTGTTCCTCCCCCCTACCCTTGCCCTTTAGTTTCCTCTTTAAATAAAAGTCAGCTCATATCCATCCTTCCTGATCTCTAGTGACTTCCCATTTCACTGACAGCGAGGGCTAAAACCTCTGAACTGGCCCAGCAAGCCTGGTTAATTCTGGCCTTGCCCTCCCACACACACTCACCACAGGGCCTTTGCATATCTCTTTGCCTGGAACACTCCTCCCAGACTTTACACTGCTTCCTTCCTCATCTTCTTCAGGATTCTACTCAAACAACTTCTCAGGTTACCTACTTGTAGTCACAAACCTCTTACTTGACCCTCCTCTCCCTCCACCTTTCCATCTCTTCTTAGCATTGGGTTGGCCCAAAAGTGTGTTCAGGTTTTTCCATGTTACAGAAAACACGAGTCAACTTTTGGGCCAACACAATATTATTTTCCATGTCACCTGTTCTACCTTTTATTGACTTGTTTGTTTCTGCACAATATGTAGGCTTCTGGAGAGCAAAGGTGTCTGTTTTGATCACTGCTGAATCTCTAGCCCTTAAAGTAGAGACCTACACCTGGGAGGCCCTTAGTGTGTATTTGCTGGACATGGAACAGCAGCTAAATCGAGCTTTGGGAATGTGATGCAACATCAGTGCAAGCCCAACCCTGGCATCCAGGGAGAATAGGCACTCAGGTTGGCCATTCCCTTGCACACTCCCCTCAGAAGACACAGAACTATAGGAGGGGCAAGTGAGATAATGGAGGGGAGGGGAGGGGAAGGGCAGGTATCTCAACAGCCCTGCTAAGAAGCAGAGGTCATAGTCAGAATTTTGCAAAGTAAGAAAACCAAGGCTGTGGAAAGGCAGGACCACTCAGACAGCCCATGGACAGGTCAGTTTTGCCCCAAACTCTGTCAACAGCAGAGTCTATCAAAATGCTCTCATCACACTCTGCCCATTGATGTTTGGGAAGCTGGTCATCTGTAAGGGAATACTGAGTCTTTTTACACAATTTCAGGCAGACAGATGATCTTGGTTCAGAACCAGAAAGTCTATTGGAGGGAGCATACTGGTGGAGAGAAAGCCACAGATTGGGAGACAAGTGGCCTCCTTGGACCTGAAAGTCCCTGTAAGACAGGGTGTATGTGTGCACCTCACAGGACTTCCCTGAGGACTCAGTGGGGCTGTGTATGAGAAGGGAGGGCAGCTGGCCTCATTCCTCATGTATGAGTGCAGTCAGCCTCTTGGGCTCCACAGGCCCAGCCTCGTCTCTTCAGCTGACGTGTCCCCTGGGAGTCAGAAGTCCAAACTCCTGACAGTCTTCATTCAGCCCATAATATTCCCCTGGCCCCTCATTTCATGTCCTTCTTGCAGACAAAGTGCATTCATACTATTTCAACAGCCCTAGAACTGAACTCCAGCATCAATGCTAAAGGCCAAAGTCTCAACTAAACATCACCTAAATCAGACATGAGTGAGAGAGCTTGATAAAAATGGTTGGATTTTCCACATCTCAGAGGCAGGGGAACCTGATTTCATAAGAGAAGAGAGCTGAAGCAAAACTCTTCTCCAGCTTGACACATGAAACCAGACAAGTTATGCTTCCAAAATACAATGGTAGGACAGGCAGAGGATAGACAATCCCATTCCAAAACGGTGAGGGTGGGTAATGGGAGAGAAGAAAGGGGTGGTGGGTCCCAGAGAAGTACAAAACCTAGCAAGGAAGTTCCACCATCTCTCAAGGCTGGAGAACAGCCTCCTTGGTTTGGGACTCTGCCCTCCAGGCTCACCGGGTGGCAGTCCTTCCACAGCGCTGCCCTGAAGGTCTTGTGACCCCAAGGCTGGCACCACCTCTCCGCTAGGGTTCCACTGAATGGTCTCACAGCTTAAGCCAGACACCATCCGACCTGTTGAAATGAAACCATGGCCCTGACGATCTCTGAAAACCTACAGTT
The DNA here is from genome assembly GCA_006410875.1 of Neotragus pygmaeus. Taxonomy (NCBI): domain Eukaryota; kingdom Metazoa; phylum Chordata; class Mammalia; order Artiodactyla; family Bovidae; genus Neotragus; species Neotragus pygmaeus. The sequence goes on from SJYV01053789.1 coordinate 15,861, forward strand.
TCTTTGTTGTCCTTAAATTGCTCACATTTGCATCCTAACAGGTCTTCCCTGGTAGCTCAGCTGGTAAAGAATCCTCCTGCAATTCAGGAGACCTCAGTTCAATTCCTGGGTCAGGAAGTTGCCCTAGAGAAGCGATAGATTACCAACTCCAGTATTCTTTGGCTTTCTTGGTGGCTAAGGTTCAATCCCTGGGTTGGGAAGATCCCCTGGAGGAGGGCATGGCAACCCACTCCAGTATTCTTGCCAGGAGAATCCCCATGGCAGGCTACAGTCCATGGGGTCGCAAAGAGTCAGACAAGACTGAGCGACTAAGCAGAGCACAGAAGCCTAATAGCTCTAGGTCAGTTCCCCTGAAATATGACTCTTAGTTACATAGCTGACAAAGAAGGAAGAAAGCCTGATAAAAAGACTGGATTTTCTGCCACTGTGGATGAGGGAAAACTGACTTCATAAGAGAATAGTGTCATCAAATTTCTGTATTCCAATGCTTTTAAAGTGTGTTTCATAAAAACAGAGGCAATTTAAACAAATTCATGTTAAGAAAGGAGGATTTGGGAGAAACTTAGCCACATCTCCATGGGAAGGCTCAATTCAATAACAGTCTCCACTTGCAGGAGAGATGTTTATGGCATTCGTGAAACATTTCATTTCAAGGGACTCAACCCCAGAAATATCTAACATTATAACTATAGGAAATTGGAAAGGTCTATTTTAAAAGATCAATAGTGAGACAGGACATGAAATTAGCAGAGAGAAAAAGTATTCCAGAAGCCACAATATGATCACCTAGGAAATATGGTTATCAGAGAAGTTAAGTTAAAATGAGCTCATCCTCTGGGTCTGGGGGTTGTCATCACCTGAATTCTCCACAGTCTCATCAGCGTCATTTCTCTGCAGTTCATTGAAGGACAGCCCAGGCAGGAGGGGCTTCAGTGGAGCATGTGGGTGGGACATGGCAGGTTAAACTCTCCCACCGTCGATTTCACTGCATGTGTATCATTGGGCTTCACCCAGTTTTCTCATTTCAGTTTTGAAAATGCGCCTAGGCTTTTAGAATCTGCAGACATGTACACAATATTCACAAAGACTAAAAAAATTGTATGCCCTGAGTAACATTCTCTGGCAAACGTAGGCCTGGTTGTGAGAGCATATACAGAGAAAGAGACTTGACTATTCTCACAGCAGAGCCCAGACTCACACCTCGCAGAGGCAGGACTTCTCGGGGACCTCGAGTTCCTTGCACAGTGACTGGGGAATCTTAAAGCAGGACTGAATGAAGACCACACGTGGATTTGTTGAAATGGCTGAGCCCAAGTTCTGGGATGAAAACTATATCATGGTGAGTCTCACAAACTTAAGCCAGTTAAGCTCTAAGACACCCAGGGCACACCTGGGGCAGTCTCAGTTAAAGTGACTTCATCAGGAAGACGCAGCAAACCCAAGGCATTGCTAACAGTGAGTGTGGGTAATCTCGCATTCCCAGGCATCTAGCTCCCTCCTGCAACTGACCTCACCCCCTACCCTTGCATCCTTGGCAGTACCCTCTGCCAAGTGTGGCATCACCAGCAGGCTGAGAGCAGGCCACATCTAGATGTGGAAACATCTTGGAGCAGAGAGGGGCCTCCTTGCTTCCCTTGCAAGGAAGGGGCCTTGACTCAGAGCTAAGACACTTTCCTAGAGTCCCAGCGTCCGCCTCCCCCACCCAACCCCACTGAGCCTAAACAGCAAGCAGTGGGAGGGCAGCCCCCACATGAGTATTGCCATAAGTGACAGTGACAGCAAGGTTTNCATTCCCAGGCATCTAGCTCCCTCCTGCAACTGACCTCACCCCCTACCCTTGCATCCTTGGCAGTACCCTCTGCCAAGTGTGGCATCACCAGCAGGCTGAGAGCAGGCCACATCTAGATGTGGAAACATCTTGGAGCAGAGAGGGGCCTCCTTGCTTCCCTTGCAAGGAAGGGGCCTTGACTCAGAGCTAAGACACTTTCCTAGAGTCCCAGCGTCCGCCTCCCCCACCCAACCCCACTGAGCCTAAACAGCAAGCAGTGGGAGGGCAGCCCCCACATGAGTATTGCCATAAGTGACAGTGACAGCAAGGTTTCTGCTCACATAGGAAGCAGGTCAAGGGACAGGAGCTGAGTGAGCAGAACTTCCCCAACCACCTGTGCCGCTGACTAGTTTTGGGATCTCACATGGGTTAGTTGTCTGAAGGTTTGTGAGATAATGTACAAGAAGTGCTGGTTTATTGTAAACACTCAAGAATGCATGGTTTAATATTGTTATTTTTGTCACAAAAAGATCTCATTTTAAAAAATATTTATTATTGTTCAGATCCTCCAATTATTCTCCTACCTGCTGGCGGAGGGCTCAGAGTTTTCCGTAATCTAATCAGGCATGAGACTGTAAATAGAAATCCTGCAGTGAGAGCATGATGGCTCAGAGGGAAGAGTAAACCAAAGTGACAACAGTAACCTGTAACTGGTCAAAGCAAACCCCGCGTGAGCCCAGCCCTGCTCCACAAATAAGCCCGGCTGGTTCCCGGGCAGGATGTTGTCAAACCCTTGCCTGAACAGATTTATGCCTGTGGTCAGGAATGAGACCGTCAGAGAAAGGAGGACTCCTGAAAGGGAAGGACAGTGACAGGGACAGTGGTTCTGGTACAAGCCTGAGGCGCTTCTATTTCTGCTGTTTGTGCATTGGGTGGACCTGCTCTTACCCCAGGTTCTCCATCTCTGAGGCTGGACTTAGCCTGTCCTCTTCCTCCTGCACTAGTGACTATAAGTTGATAGGTTAGAGGGTCCCTGGAGGAAGAAAACCAAGCATGGCTTTCTTGACATAAGAGAAGCCACTTTGGCCTAAGTCGTTTGGGAATGGAATCTCAGCCAGGCCACAATGCTTGCCCTTAGACAGGTCTCAGTAATAAAGGATCTTTAAGAGAAGGCAATGGCACCCCACTCCAGTACTCTTGCCTGGAAAACCCCATGGACAGAGGAGCCTGGTAGGCTGCAGTCCATGGGGTCGCTAAGAGTCGGACACGACTGAGCGACTTCACTTTCAATTTTCAGTTTCGTGCACTGGAGAAGGAAATGGAAACCCACTCCAGTGTTCTTGCCTGGAGAATCCCAGGGACAGGGGAGCCTGGTGGGCTGCCATCTGTGGGGTCGCACAGGGTCGGACACGACTGAAGCGACTTAGCAGCAGCAGCAAGGGAACAAAGGAATGTGGGAACAAAGGGAAAGCAGCCAAGAAACAATAGTTGAGTCACAAAACAGAGTCCTAGCTCCTCCTTAAGTTCTATGTGCTATTCAGGTAGCCACTGTCTTTTTCAGGTGCTAAGTTGCTTCAGTCATGTCTGTCTCTTTGCAAACCCATAGACTGTAGCCTGCCAGGCTCTTCTGTCCAAGGGATTCTCCAGGCAAACATACTGGAGTGGGTTGCCATGTCCTTTTCCAGGGGATCTTCCCAACCCAGGGATCGAACTCTTATCTCTTATGTCTTCTGCATTGCCAGGTGGGTTCTTTACCACTAGCGCCTCCTCTTTGTGATGGAACCAAGGAGGAGGCAATGATGATGTTGACCCTCCTGATGTCAATCAACTAAAGCTTGAACTCTAGAATTTTGCCTCAATTTTATGCTGAATTCTCTGCTCAAGCCCCGTTCATGAATATGCATGGACCCTTAGCTTAAAAATTCCCCAGTTTTGATGTTCAGTAGACACTGCTTTACGAAAGATCCCCAGTGTTTTCCTTACTTGCTGCAAGTCATAATAAATCTTTCCTTCTTACAACTTTTGGCTTGATTTTGTCTTTTGTGTGGACACTCACCAAAAAGAAAACCCAGCTTGTGGGGTAACATAACTTAACTGCTCTTTTCTGTCAGCCCAACTAGTGGGGTCCACTGGCTGCAGTCCAGGGAGGTCCTGCCTTCCTCTGGTTACCCATGGAGCAGCTCTGAGTCAGGAGACTGCAGACACGTTTGCAGGAGACTGCAGGAGACTGCCAGGAGAGAATAAACGTGTCTGCAGTTCCTGAACTTCTGCTGCAGCCTCCAGGGTCCTTATCTCTAGAAACTTCCCTGCCGTTCCTGGAGAAGGGTGTGTACCTTGCCAGGGCCCACAGAGTGAGAGCAGGGAACTGCAGTCTGATGCTCTGGGCCGGACGCCCAGCCAGCCCTGTGTCCTGGGCCCCACACCTGCCCCAAATTCTTAACACTTCTGCTTGCATAAGATAGAGAGACAGTCTCTTTCTGGTGGATCTGGCTGTGGACTGGTTCTGACTCACTGGAAATGCCCCAGCTCATCTTCCATCCACCGTTGCCTGCTTCTGGGCTCTACCTGGAGGGCTCACATATCTAGGCAAGTGTGGGGAGAGAGCAAATTAGCCACAATGGCATGTTCAGTCTCTCTCACCCCATGTTTTGTAAATAATGACTATGTAAGAGCTGAGATCATTCGTAGTGCTGTGCATGCACATCAGAAGGAAGTCGTTTGGTCACGAGATACTTTGTGCTCTACAGATATGTGAGCTCCACCTTAGAAAGCAGCAGCAGTTACTGCTGCGTCAGGGCCAAGTCCACTGTGTCAGCCAGGAGAGAGGCTGTGTGGTGTTACGTTATGGCTGCTGCTATGGCTGCCGAGTCAGCCAGGAGAGAATAAACGTGTCTGCAGTTCCTATGCTCTTTGCATCTCCCTCCAGCCTCTGAGCTTGCACCTTGCCTACCCTGGGTTTGTCCACAGTGTGAACAGAGAGACAGTTGGCCTCATAAACAGGATGAGAAACAACAAAACTGGCGGATGGAGGGATCTGAGGTTCCACAGAAGAAGAGCTAGCAGAATGTCCAACATAGGGGAGCCTGAGGCTCCACTGTGCCAGTGGCCACCATGTAGCATGTGGTACCGTTTGGCCACGATTCTCTCAGTGTGGGCTCCAGCTGAAGACTGGGAGGAGGTGGATGGGTCACTGGATAGCACTGAAAAGGCCTCAGAGGCGGTGATTTCCCATTTGCTGAACCACGCAGCGTGGACTGCCACTGGCACGGAGAGGTGGATTTTCCTGACTGGCCTGCATGCGATGTGGATAGTGCCCTATGCGATGCTGCCCATGTGCAGTGACACTTGGAAGAACTAGAGCAACATATATCGGTGTTAGAGCAAGAACCCCGCGGCCATGGGAACCCAGTATCTCTGACAGAGGAGGTAACTGACTGTGATGATAAATGTTATGAGACTGCGGGTCTCCATTTGTCAGTGAGACCCATTGTACAGCAAAAAGTAAGCCATGAGCAGCCTATGGCCCAGGGGCAGGCATCCTCAAGGGGCCCCCAATGAGACTGAGTTCAGGACATATCGACCATATGCACAGGCAGAGCTGGTCGACTTGGGTAAGCAGTTTTGGCAAAAGCAAGGGGAAACTTGGCAGCTTGGCTTCTGCGATTCTGGGACACAGGGGTGCACCCAGAACCTGTGGGAGGTTTTGCGGGTCCTTATTGAAAGAAGTAGAGGAACGGCATGAGAGACACCATTTTGAAAGTGTGAAGACCTCAAAAGGAGCCCAAACTGGCAGGGGTCCCATCCAGGTTATGCAGATACAAATGTGGGCTGATCTGTGAGGAGGTATACTGTATACGCTGTGTCCTATATAGAACATTGTACTGTAAATGCTGTGTCCTCTCTTGCAGATTTAGAACAGAGTACTGTAAAGTCTGTGTCCTGTGACGTAGATTTAGTAGAACAGTGTATAAAGGCCGTGTCCTGTGATACGCTACTACCCTCTGATTCTCTTCCAGATTTAGAACAGGACTGGAAGAAACACAAGCTGGAATCAAGATTGCCAGGAGAAATATCAATAACCTCAGATATGCAGATGACACCACCCTTATGGCAGAAAGTGAAGAGGAACTAAAAAGCCTCTTGATGAAAGTAAAAGAGGAGAGTGAAAAAGTTGGCTTAAAGGTCAACATTCAGAAAACTAAGATCATGGCATCCGGTCCCATCACTTCATGCGAAATAGATGGGGAAACAGTGGAAACAGTGTCAGACTTTATTTTGGGGGGCTCCNTCCTTTTCCTATTTGGAACCAGTATGTTGTTCCATGTCCAGTTCTAACTGTTGCTTCCTGATCTGCATAAAGGTTTCTCAGAAGGCAAGTCAAGCGGTCTGATATTCCCATATCCTGAAAAAATTTTCCACAGTTTATTGTGATCCACACTGTCAAATGCTTTGGAGTAGTCAATAAAACAGAAATAGATGTTTTTCTGGAACTCTCTTACTTTTTTTGATGACCCAGCTGATGAATATTAGCTGCGAATAGCATAATGAGAAAAAAAATATTTAGTTAATACAATAGAATGATACATTGAAATAGAAAGGAGGGTATACAGTTAAACTAATAAAAAATAGGTAAAGCTTGAGAAATCTGTATGCACATCAGGAAGCAAGAGTTAGAACTGGACATGGAATAACAGACTGGTTTCAAATAGGAAAAGGAGTACGTCCAGGCTCTATATTGTCACTCTGCTTATTTAACTTCTATGCAGAGTACATCATGAGAAACACTGGACTGGAAGAA
>SJYV01053790.1:0-15772 GCA_006410875.1 Neotragus pygmaeus
CCACACTCTGGATTGCACCTGTGTAGAAAGACAGGATGTCAACCTAAGCAGTTTCAAAAATTATATACATGCATGCATGCACACTCCCCAGAACCTTCTACCAGGCAAGACCAAACTGACCCTCACTCCATATGGCCAAATACCTCCGCCTCTCCTAGGATTTTGTGTACAAAGCATACAAGGTGTTACTAGCCAATAAAATAAACACTAATGATTAACTTTTGCTCCCTGGAAGTCACTGAACAAGAAAAAGGTATTCCCTCAATAGCCTCTGCCTACAGAGCACTGACTGTTCCCAAGTTCTCCAAAGAAGCTTGAAAAGTATTTGCCATTATGAGTTAGTCTTGGAGCTAAAATATACACATGACACTGAAGAGGTCCGTTCCTGGGCTGAAATGTTTACTTTGGCTCAAAACTTACCCTGAAAATATTATGTTTTTAACTAGCTTTTGCTTTTGAAACACCTCCAGTATGAACAGTGATCAAACTCTCTTTGATTCTAGGTATCTGGAACTGGCTTTATTACAGTACTCTACGGCTGGAGACACACAGCCCGTAGGGAAGAAAGGCATATAAATTAAGACCTCGAAGAGAAATGGGAGTTTAAACCAGCTCGGGTGAGAACTATCAAGAGCTGTGAGGAACTGCTGAGCTCAAATCCCAGACTGAAGACAAGGCCAGAGAGGTGAGCTTATTTTCCCAGAGGTCAGCTGATTCCAGCTGCATAAAGTGTAATACTGAGAATCTGAAGAGAACTTTGCAGAGACTCATGGGCCCCAAGGAAACAATTGGAGCTTAGGGCTTCCATGGTGGCTGAGCTGGTAAAGAATCTGTCTGCAATGCAGGAGACCTGGGTTTGATCCCTGGATTGGGAAGATCCCCTGGAAAAGGGAAAGGCCACCTACTCCAGTATTCTGGCTTGGAGAATTCCATGGACTATACAGTCCATGGGGTCACAAAGAATTGGACACAACTGAGCAACTTTCACAGGGCCCTCCAAGGAAGAAGAGTCATGGGAACCCCCTAGCCTGCTGGCTGGCACCCTGAAGAAGTATACACATTTAGCCCTCACAGGGACTCAAGCTGAGCTTCAAATCATCTCAATTACTGGCTAGAATAGCTAACATGATATGTAAGTTTCCAGAAGCAAAGATAAGCCTGCTCCAGAGAAAGATTCCACTCTCCAGATCTCAAACAGTCTCTACAGTTTATCTCACAGAATTTCTGGTACTCAATCAAAAATACTGAAGCATATGAGAAAATAAGATGTAACCAAAACCCAAGAACGACACACAACAGAAGCTGGTCAACAGGGTGGCATGCTATGAGAGTTATCAGATACAGACTTCAATATATGATGACTAAATATAAACTCATATATGAAGAATGGATAAACAACAATATAGCACAGGGAACTGTATTCACTATCCTGTGATAATCATAATGGAAAAGAATATGAAAAAGAATGTGTGTATATGAATATAGATAAAGTAGGCATATATACTGGAAAAGGCAGTGGCACCCCACTCCAGTACTCTTGCCTGGAAAATCTCAAGGACTGGTAGGCTGCAGTCCATGGGGTTGCTAGGAGTCGGACATGACTGAGCGACTTCACTTTCACTTTTTATTTTTATGCATTGGAGAAGGAAATGGCAACCCACTCCAGTCTTCTTGCCTGGAGAAACCCAGGGATGGGGGAGCCTGGTGAGCTGCTATCTCTGGGGTCGCACAGAGTCGGACACGACTGAAGCGACTCAGCAGCAGCAGCAGCATGCACATATACATATATATGAAAAAGAATATATGTGTGTATATATATATATATATATACATAAACTGAATCACTAGGCTGTACAGCAGAAATTAATATATTGTAAATCAATTCTACTTCAATAAAATAAGAAAAAAATATATATATATATACATAATGACTAAAAAACCAATGAGATAGCACTATACACAGACTAGAACAGCTTAAATTAAAAATACTGACAAATATCAAGTGTTGATAAAGTAGTTTTTGTTCTTTCTCTTTGGTTACAAGAAATACAGTAAATACAATAAGCTGTCAGTATATGTTAAATCGTAATGGCAGATACACAGGTCTCTGTTATGCTATTTTCTGAACTTTTGTAACGTTTCAAAATGAAATTTTGAAGAAAAAACTGGTCATTGATCAATCAGAAATAGCTAAATTATTTTAGCCTTCAGAAGTCATGTTCAAGAGTCTGTACTTCATTTATTCTTGAAACAGAGGAGTGAGAGTGTTAAACATATTCTCTATAAAGATCATTCCAGCTGCAACAGAGTAGAAAGAATGAAGCCAGGGAGCCCAACTGGGAGGCTGATGTGGTAACACAGATGAGAGACACAGCGGCGCTGGTTGTAAATATTTGAATGATAGAGTCTGAGTTTTCAAGGGAATTGGGGTTCAGTCCTCCAAACTGATTAATTTAATCCCAGTCAAATCAGGAAGCAAATGAGTCCTCTGTGACAGAAACCTACAAGGCTAATGATTTATAGAGCACAGACGACCTGCCTCTTGAGAAATCTGTATGCAGGTCAGGAAACAGTTAGAACTGGACATGGAACAACAGACTGGTTCCAAATTGGAAAAGGAGTACGACAAGGCTGTATATTGTCACCTTGCTCATTTAACTTCTATGCAGAGTACATCATGAGGAATGCTGGACTGGAAGAAATACAAGCTGGAATCAAGATTGCCGGGAGAAATATCAATAGCCTCAGATATGCAGATGACACCACCCTTATGGCAGAAAGTGAAGAGGAATTAAAAAGCCTCTTGATGAAAGTGAAAGAGGAGAGTGAAAAAGTTGGCTTAACATTCAGAAAATGAAGCTCAACATTCAGAAAACGAAGTTCATGGCATCTGGTCCCATCACTTCATGAGAAATAGATGGGGAAACAGTGGAAATAGTGTCAGACTTTATTTTGGGGGGCTCCAAAATCATGGCAGATGGTGACTGAGCCATGAAATTAAGAGATGCTTACTCCTTCGAAGGAAAGTTACGACCAACCTAGATAGTATATTCAAAAGCAGAGACATGACTTTGTCAACTAAGGTCCATCTAGTCAAGGCTATGGTTTTTCCTGTGGTCATGTATGGATGTGTGAGTTGGACTGTGAAGAAGGCAGAGCGCTGAAGAATTGATGCTTTTGAACNGAGGGGGAAAAAAAAAAAAAAAAGCATTGGTTGTTGTCCCTGTGGATACTAATACCTTCAGAGAGTATATGGACTGTGTTAGGGGGTAATTTGGTGGATAGGGAAGGGGCACTACAGTCAAGAGGTAAATACCATTAGTTTTGATACCTTCATTTCTTACTAGCTGTGTGATTTTGGGTAGTCACAACCTCAGTTTTGAGCCTCAATTTTCTCATTAACAAAATGGAGCTACAATAATACCAATTTCACAGTGTTGTAATGAGTACTAAATGACATATAAAATTTAAAAACCCACTGAGTACACAGTGCTTAACATAGAGCCAATCCCTGGTAAATGTTAGCTGCTGTTTTTTAAAAATTATTTCTCCTTTTGAAATTTGATGTTCCAAGTAGAAGCACAACAACTAGCTGAATGGCAGGGTATTGAATTGTATAATATAGTATCTACCTTGTTCTGTTATGGCTCTGTATATTTTGATGAGCTTGGAGAGGAAGGGGCCTAACAGATTCATCGGTCCCAGCTCATCAATGCCTACATTCAACATGTTTTGTAGGACATCAAAATAACTTTTGATGACTGTGGGACCTATGATCTATGCATGCCATATTGGATAGCATTTAGCAGGTCTAAGCCCATTTACAACCANGGCCTAACAGATTCATCGGTCCCAGCTCATCAATGCCTACATTCAACATGTTTTGTAGGACATCAAAATAACTTTTGATGACTGTGGGACCTATGATCTATGCATGCCATATTGGATAGCATTTAGCAGGTCTAAGCCCATTTACAACCACTGTTTATTCATAAAATCCAGCCATTTGGAAAGCCTCTCGAATCACAGAAAATCAAACCCAAGGCCTTTGTAAAACAGGCAGAGGTTTAATCATTTTTCTTTATTTATCAGGCCAACCATTTTACTAAGAGTTCTAAATATGTTAAGCCATGGACTGATGAAAGCTATGGGCTGTCCTCTCAAAACAATGTGCATGAGCTCTAATCTTCCACACCCACACATACAAATTTAGTATACAATTTTGTGGAGTACAAAGTCTTCCAGAAATCTGCTATGAGCCTTGTAGGGGTTCATATAGACCCCAGGATAGGAATCCCTGGAACAGGACTTTTTATTTAAAGGCAATATTTATTGTTTCTATACTTGATTACAGAAGCAATATATTTATTGCAGAAAAATTTCTAAAAGCATATAGAAAAAATCAGTTATAATCTCTCCATGCAGACAATGATTATTATTAATACTTTACATTAATATGATCACAAACAAGAACCTTGGAGGAGGACACAGCAACCCATTCCACATGGACAGAGAAGTCTGGCAGGCTACAGTCCATAGGATTGCAAAGAGTTGGACACAGCTGAAGTGACAGCACACGCAGGCTTGATTTAGCTAACAAGATCTTGGTCTTCAATTCTGAACTTGATGTCAAAATAGACTGAGATTTCTGGAGGCCTTGGGAGGGAGTGGGTATATTTTGTATGAATGAGAAATTTAAATAATTTATGGTTAGAGGGGGAAATGTGGTAGATTTCAAATGGCTGCAAATTAACTGTCACTTCTCCCATGCAATCTGAGCAGTCTTTAGGGACTTACTTGACTAATGGAATACAATGTGACATTCTAAGATTCTACTAGCAAGATCAGAAGAAACCTTAATCTTCTGCCTGAGACTTTTTGAAATTCATCTACCATGCTGTAAGAAAATCTGAGCAGCCACATGGAGAGTAACATGTAGAGAAGAACTGAGGTCCCCAGCCAAGAGTGCTGTCTGAGTGCCCATCTGACAACCCAACACCAATTTGCCAAGAATGAGAAGGATCTATTTTGCAGGTGGATGCTCCAAGTTCAGTAGAGCCATTCAGGTGATACTGTGTGGAGTAGAGATGAACCATCCAACCCAAATTGCAGATTCACAAGCAAAAGTACATGGTAGTTACTGTTTTAAGCCACTAACTTTTAAGGTGATGTGTTATGTAGCATAAATAACCAAATATTCTTCCTTCTTCAGAAATTCCACATCTATGTGTCTACTCTGATAAACTCTTGTGTGTGTTAGTCACTCAGTCATGCCCAACTCTGAGATCTTGTGCACTGTGGCCCACCAGGCTTCTCTGTCCATGAAATTCTCCAAGCAAGAACAGTAGAGTGGGTTGCCATTTCCTTCTCTAGGTGATCTTTTCCACCCAGGGATTGAACCCAGGTATCTTGCATTGCAGGCGAATTCTTTACTGTCTGAGCCACCAGGGAAGCCCATGTACACAAACTCTTGTACATGTGAGTAAAAACCATATATGAGGATGTTTATTGAATTACTCTATATAAAAGTGGAAAAGTTGAAATAATGTACCATTTCTCAGTTGGAGAACCACTAAATAAACTATGCCTTTTTTCACACAATGGTTAAAATAAATGAAATAAATCTATCTGTATCCATGTGCACAATCTAAAAAAAATAATGTTCAAGATGGCAGAGGAATAGGGCAGGGAGACCACTTTCATTGAAAGAACATTCAAATTCATTGAAAGAACATTTGAATGCTAAGCAAATTCCACAAAACAATTTCTGAATGCTGGCAGAGGACATCAGGCACCCAGAAAGGCAGCCCATTGTCTTCTAAAGAAGGTAGGACAAAATATAAAAGATAAAAAGAGAGATAATAGGTAGGGATGGAGATCCTTCCAGGGAAGGGAGTCTTAAAAAAGAGAGAAGTTTCCAAATACCAGGAAACACTCTCACCAGTGGGTCTGTAGCGAGCCTTGGAATCTCAGAGGGCAAAATAACCGGGAAGAAAAATAAATAAATAATTAAAATCCACAGATTACATGCCTAAAGGCAACTCCCAGTGGAGAAGCATCCCAGACCCTCGCATCTACCGCTAGCAAGCAAGGGCTGGACAGGGAGGCGCGGGCTGCATTGCTTAGGGTAAGAACAAGGCCTGAATGCCCTGAGGGCAATCTGAGGGAACTAACTTGAGATAGCAAACAAGACTATGGGACAGCTATCCCATGAAAAGCCCTAACCTAAGACACCACCAGGCCCATTCACAGAACAAAGGACAGAGGAGAGCTAGCCGGCTGCGGACCAGAACATCCCCCACCAGACACAGGCAAGCAAGGGCAGCCAGAGCCAGAAGTGGCCAAATGCGGCCCCAAAGAGGCACCCTCTACCAAACTGCAAGCAGGCTTCATTGCTAACCAAGACTTCTTGGGATTCTGGATGGTTGACATCCACCAGGAGGGTTGCAGCCAGAGATCAATTCCACAGAAGAGACACAAAGAACACCTGAGAAGGTGTGCCCCCATTGTACACCCAGAAAACCGAGCAGCTGGAATGGGGGAGGCGATAAGATGCAGCTTCCAACTGGGGATGACTGTGCTCACCAAGCACCTGGTCACCTGAGCTGCTCAGACCTGGGAAGGGCACAAAACGCAGATCCAATCAAGTCTGCGCCTTTGTGGAGTACCCAAGAACCTGAAGCTGAGTGGCTTAGACCTGGGAAGTCTAAGGGTCTGCCTCAGACAGTTCCCAGCAGAGCAACCTAGAGAGTGAACAGTGTAGACTGGGAAATCACACATGCTGTGAGCGGGGGCAAACGCAATGTGGTTGACACTGCAAGCACTCCCCACACATGCCAGTGATATTTGACTGCAGTGTTCCTCCCTCCCCACAGAACGACTGAACAAGTGAGCCTAAATAAGTGACCACTTTCGCCCCCTTGTGTCAGCGTGGAAATTAAACACTGAAGAGACCAGCAAACAGAAGAATCTAAAATAAACAGAGGGAACTGCTTTGGAAGTGACAGGTGCAACAGATTAAAACCCTGTAGTTAGCACCGACTACATAGGAAGGGCAGAGAAGGCAATGGCCCCCCACTCCAGTACTCTTGCCTGGAGAATACCAGGGATGGGGGAGCTGGATGGGCTGCTGTCTATGGGGTCGCACAGAGACAGACAAGACTGAAGTGATTTAGCAGCAGCAGCACCACATAGGACGGGGTCTATAGATCTTGAGTAGTATAAGCTGCATCAAGGAACTATCTGAAAATGAATTGACCCCACACTGTCCACAACAGCTCGATAGAAATCACTAGATATATATTTTACTATTATCAGTCTTTAAATTGAAAAAATGATTTTTAAGTCCTTTATTACTCCTTTAATTTTCATTTTTATAACCTACTATTACCTTGCAAAAGAACTCTATTTTTTTAAAAGCAAACTTCATATATATATATTTTATAATTTTTGTGACTTTGCTTTGTTTTTTTTAACACTGTGTTTTTGAGAGTCTAACCTCTACTCTAGATTTATAAGCTTTGCTTTTTAATATTTGTTATCAATTTTGTACGTTTAAGAACCAAATCTTCAATACCCATTTTTACTTGGGAGCGAGATTACTGGCTCAATTACTCTCTCCCTCTTTTGAATCTCCTTTTTTTCCACCAGGTCACCTGTATTTCCTCCAACCCCCTTCTCATCTCTACACAACTCTATGAATCTCTCTGTGTGTCCCAGGCTGTGGAGAACACTTAGGGAACAGATTACTGGCTGGATCTATCTCTTTCCTTTTAATTCCCCCTTTTATCCTCCTGGCCACCTCTGTCTCCTTCCTCCCTCTTCTCTTCTCTTCTCTGTGTAACTCCGTGAACATCTCTGGGGGATCCAAACTGTGGAAACCCAATACGGAAGTGATTACTGGATAGCTTGCTCTCTCCTCTTTTGATTCCCCCTCTTCTCCTCCTCATCACCTCTATCTCCCTCATCCCTCTTCTCTGCTCCATGTAACTCTGTGTACCTCTCCAGGTATCCCTCACTGTGGAGAAACTTTTCATCATTAAACTAGATGTTTTATCATCAGTGCTGTATAGATGGAGAAGTCTTGAGGCTACTGTAAGAATAAGACTGAAAAGCAGAGGCAGGTGGCTTAAGTCTAAAACCTGAGAACACCAGAGAACTCCCAACTCCAGGGAACATTAATTGATAGGCGCTAGTCAAAAGCCTCCATACCTACACTGAAATCAAGCACCACCCAAGGGCCAACAAGTTCCAGAGCAAGATATACCACGCAGATTCTCTAGCAACACAGGAACATAGCCCTGAGCTTCAACATACAGGCTGCCCAAAGTCACACCAAACCCACTGACATCTCAAAACTCACTACTGGACACTTTATTGCACTCCAGAGAGAAGAAATCCAGTTCCACCCACCAGAACACCGACACAAACTNGCAATTTCTGCCATATCTCCCAGTAAGTGATGTTTGAGTCTGGCATTCCTTTCATTCGTGAACTTTTTTTTTTTTATAGAACAACTACTTTACTGGACTATGACAGTTCTTCATTTTGCTTAGAGAAATAACTACCTGAAGCCCCATTCTATTTTCTTTTTTAAATATTTATTTATTTGGCTGTGCCAGATCTTAGTTGCGGCATACAAGATCTTTAGTTTCAGCATTCAAACTCTAAGTTGAGGCATGTGGGATCTAGCTACCTGACCGGAGCTAGAACCTAGGCCCCCCTGCATTGGAAGCATGGAGTCTTAGCCATTAGACCACCAGGGAATTCCTCCCTCCATTCTTATTTTCTTACATGATTTTGTTTCAAATTTGTTCTTGTGAATTTTTCACAATAACACAGTGGTAAAATATTAAAAGAGTGATTAGATAAACACACCATATGTATCTCTTAACTCTCATTAATAAGTCAAATGTTTATATCATACAATGCAGTAGTGAGTGAAAGTTGGTCTTCAATAAGTCTCAGTGCGAATAATGGAGCTAGTCTTTAAAAGTCATGTTTTTGAAATAGTCTCATGTTCTGGAGACTAAAGAAATGAGCTTTTTCTTATCATTCTATTTTTTTTTAAGGGATGAAATTTTAATGGTTTTTCTGCATTGCAAGGGCTTCCCTGGTGGCTCAATAGGTAAAGTGTCTGCCTGCAATGAGGGAGAGCCATGTTTAATCCCTGGGTCTGGAAGATCCTCTGGAGAAGGAAATGGCAACCCACTCCAGTATTCTTGCCTAAAGAATTCCATGGACAGAGGAGCCTGGTGGGCTGCAGTCTGTGGGGTCACAAAGAGTCGGACACAACTGAGTAACTGACACTTTCACTGTATAGCAAGAAATGAGCAATCACTAGACAAATTGAAAATGTATACAAGGTTTGTCCTCCCCAAACCAGTATTTCCCACATTTTTGAAATGCTATGGAACATTTTTAATCTTAGGCCTATACCTATACTCAAAACTATCTCCAGCCCCACTTTTTTCTTGGTGTCTTATTCATTTAGGATCTTATTTTCTATTAGAAAATTACCAAATTCATAGGCTCAGTAAAGAATTGCAAGGATATAATCCAGAGAAATGACTAATGATATGAGCTTCTGGCATGCAAAATTAACAGCAAGAAATAGACTTTTTTTGGTGAAGTTTCAGAGTAAATCCTGAATAAGATAGTCATTTTCAAAAGATTACTGTGCTATTTTTCTATAACTTAAAACATCCAATAAGAAATGTGCAAAAGAAATAAGGCCACATGCATCTCAAAAGTCTTTGTTTCTAATCTCAAACTTATTAAGATTCTACCAAGAGATAGCCATCAGGGCAAAAGTAATCTGTCATCAAAAACATGGTTAAGATCATACACAAAAAGTTTAAAAAACAGAAACAAACTACACTGTAAATCAATTATACTCCAACTTTAAAAAAGAAGATTATATGTAAAATATATAAAAGGATTTTAAACATGAAAACCATGTCTTCTGTAAACACTGCATTGACTAATGAAAGTGAAAGTGAAAGTCATTCAGTCCTGTCTGACTCTTTGCGGCCCTATAGACTACACATGGAATTCTACAGGCCAGAATACTGGAGTGGGTAGCTTTCCCTTCTCAAGGGGATTTTCCCAACCCAGGAATCGAACCCAGGTCTCCTGCATTGCAGACGGATTCTTTACCAGCTGAGCCACAAAGGAAGCCCAAGAATACTGGAGTGGGTAGCCTATCCCTTCTCTAGCAGAACTTCTTGACCCAGGAATCGAAACAAGATATAATTCAGGGCATGTCTTTCTCAGTGTCAGTTCCACAGAGTCTCAGATTTTTTATATTAGTGACAAAAATGAAAAAACATAGTACAAGTAACTGTTATTTCTGATTACATGTATCTTCAGTTAATTGAGTTCTTTCTCTCTCTCTGCCTGTTTTTCCTCCAAAGCCCTTAGTGATTATATGATATATTTGGCTTCTCTGCTTATGTCTATCTCTACCTAACTTGGGAATAAAATATAAATTCAATGAGGACAAAGATTTTTTTTTTAAACCACTGTACCTGAAAAACTCTGACACATAGTAGATGTTTAACAAATATCTGATCTATGAAAGAGAATGATACTAGTATACTAATAGCAAGATAACAAACACAGATTCTATTATAATGGAACAATATAAAAGGAGATGAATGATCGATAAAAATGCCATTATATGTTTATATCTATATCTGCATATGTATTTATATGCCTTCATGTGAAAGAACAAGGCTGAGTTAATTTCCTTCAATTTAAAATAATTGCTAACATTTATATTGATAAAGCTAGTATACTGTGAAGCACAATAATGTTTTGCCACTTTCTCAATGTTGTTAATATAATATATATATTTTTCTTTTCCATGAAAGATTATTTTATTTTTTAAATTTTTTATTTTATATTGGAGTATAATTGGTTAAAAATGCTGTGTTAGCTTCAGGTGTACAACAGAGTAATTCAGTTATATATATATATATTATTTTTCAAATTCTTTTTCCATTTAGGTTATTACAGAGTATTCAGCAGGGTTCCCTATGCTGTATAGTAGGTCCTTGTTGGTTATCCATTTTAATTATAATGTGTACATGTCAATCCCAAACATATTTAATTGAAATATATCTTTTACCATAAGTCACTTTAAATCAGTGTTGGAAGTAAACAGAATGTACATTTTACTAATGATAACATATTAATCAGAAAAATATTCATTAGGCATGGTACCAGACACTCAAAAACAAGTGTCTTGTTTAAGATTTCTGTTCTCTTGAAAATCAAAAGCATAGGAAAATATGGATTAAAATAGTCTTCCCCACAAAAAAAACTAGCACATTCTCTCTTCTGACAGAAAAACAAGAATGTTGATAACTGAAGTATAACAAGACTCCGAATAAAGTCAACTTTAAGACAACTTAAACTAGCTAAAACCGAACGTTAGATTTCCTATAAATCTACGTTCAGTTGAGGTGCTTGCTAATTTATCTTTTCTTTTTATAGACTATCTGCAAGAGCATTTGGACTTTCATAATTGCAAAATACACTGAGAGAAAATTAATTTTGCTAGCAAAGAGCAAATAGTTTAGTTACTGTTCTTTTTAAAATATATTTTCTTCAATAATTATATCAACATATTTTATGATTGTTCCCTCTTTCTAACATTTAAATGGATTCATTTGAATTTCAATGAGGAAGAGGCATAGACTATAAAAATCTTGAATAATGAGCATATAATTTTTCAAAACCATATAAAGAAGACACATAATATAGCCAAGGGTCTGATAAAATACATATATGCTTGTAAGTAAAACTTCAGAGTAAATGTACCCCTGCAACTCCAATTGGTACTAATACAGACTTGGTTAACATCTGGTAAGTATATAAAAAACTCAAGAACAGTACCACCAAAATTTGGAGCTAAGACTACCATTGGAAGGTAATACACTAGCAAAATCAAAGCAAAACAGGTAAAATTAGCTTGTCAAATGAAAGTAGGAAAAATCAAACAGAATTTATTAAACCTTGCAGTGTGGAAAAGATACAGCCCAATTAATATTATAGATGTCTATAAAAATAGGTAATATAGCCAATATTTTATAATAACTTTAAATGGAGTAAAGCCTTTTAAATGGTGAATCACTATATTGTACACCTGTAATTCATATCTCAAGGAACTATACTTCAATTAAAAAAAATGGTGAAGAAGGATTGACCCTATGATATTGATAACCTGTGTCACTGAATTGTAGTGGCCTATGACATCCAATAAGGCATCTTCTTCCTCAAACAGTACTAGAAATACTCTACTGTTCTTTTATCCCATACCTTTCCAGCACTGTTCATCACTCCACTCACTCCATATTCCATCATCTGCACAATAAATATTTATTTTGCTTCTTACTAAAAAGCATAATTGGAGACTTTCATTTGATGTTCTTGTGATGTATACTTCATTTTCAATTGTGGTAGTCTGAAAGCCAAGAAAAAAATAAGATGTAATTATTTGATGTAACTTCAGCTAGCCATACTCTTTTTGATTTGTCATTTTTAAAGTGAGTTTTGTTACATGAGATAAATGCATCAAATGCCTAGAAAGGTATATACCAATATCCTAACAGTGGCCATCGCTGTATGGTGTTTTACTTTTCATTCTTTCTTCCTTATTTATATTTAAAACTTTTCCTGTAGTAATAACAGATTACTGGTAATAAAGGGCATATATGACAGGGCAAAATTCATAGGTAGCTTTGGTGCTTATGACTCCCATTTTGGATTAGTTTCAAATTGTCCAGATTCCATAAATTAGAAAATGCTACATATACTGAGTTAGCAAAAAAGAGTCATCATGTGAAGGTTGTTTCTATGGATACTGTAAAATTCATACACACAAAGCTTCTTTTTTCCCTTATTCTTATTTTGTTTAATCATAAGACCATTATAACAGTGCTCAGGGCCTGACATAACCACCCCTTCCGATATGAGAATACACACAGCTGGATGATCTCAAAAGAAAAAAAAAAATCACTTCATGATCACTTCAATTTTGCATTTAAAAGAGCCAAAGTGTGTTTCTCATCCAAAACAACATTTGTTGTAACTTTTCTTGGGAGCTAGCATAATGTAATGTAAATTAAAGTAGACTGGGAATAAGATCTGGATTCTAGTTCTAGCTACATAATTTTATTGTAAGTCAATTCACTTCCTTGGGACTTGTAAATCTATTTTTTCAAGTAGAAAAATCAGTTTTTTTCATCTGTATCTGAAATGAATTGATTAAAACTAGTGGTTCACACACTTGTCTCCACCACTCCCTAAGCTGGAAACCGATGAATAAAATTAATATATAACAACTTGGAAACAAGTGACTAGATTATCTCTAAGGACCTATGTAGCTTTAAAGTAGGTATAATTAGCTGATTATACTTTCAGACTGCAAGCATCTTTTTTTGGTTTTCTGAAAGTTAAATTAAGGTGCATGTCATGTTCCATCCTCATGTGAATAGCAACTGACTTAAATGGCAATCCACTCCAGCGCTCTTGGCTGGAAAATTGCATGGATGGAGGAGCCTGATAGGCTACAGTCCATGGGGTCACAAAGAGTCGGAAACGACTGAGCAACTTCACTTTCACTTTGGTTCTTATGTTTACTATTTTATTTAAAAGGCTGTGTTTATGATTTTCCCAAATAAATGCAATGTCCATACCACCCAGGTAGTATCATCTTCTGTGAACTCAATTTCATAAATGAGACATTTTGCTGGAATAGGTCCTCTGGGACTGCTCCATTTCAGGTTGACTTCTGAATTCTTCATAGTAAGACTAAGGTAGTCTGGTGGCAAAGGTTTAACTGAAAACAAAAAGAAACAATTTCAACATGAAAGTTATTGAAGTTTAACAGTAGTCTTTATCAAAAGCTAGGGGCACCTAGTAACAGAAGAATCCAGGATAAATCAGGTGGCTCAAGACTATTCTCTATAAGTAAGTAAGTAAATAAGTGTTAGTTGCTCAGTCATGTCTGATTCTTTGAGACCCCATGGACTGCAGCCCACCAGGCTCCTCTGTCCATGAGAATTCCAGGCAAGGATACTGGAGTGGGTTGCCATTTCCTTCTCCAGGGGATCTTCCCAACCCAGGGATCGAACCCAGGTCTCCTGCACTGCAGGCAGATCCTTTACTGACTGAGCTACAAGGGAAGCCCCAGTGTGAATTAAAATCAGAGCCACTTGCTAACCAAGATCAGTTTAAGAAACTTGGTTATTTGGGAAACAGATTTTTTTGTTAAGCCACATATTGACAAATATGTAAGTCCAAGAGAAAAGCTAGAAGATCCAAATCATTACAGTCATTTTTCCAGTTTATGGCATTAGAAACAACTACCACAACAAATTACTACTCGTATTTTTATTTTTATTAATAGCTAATTCTTATTTAGAGCTTATGATGTGTCAGAAAGTAAACCAGAAATGTTACATCATAAACTTATTCATGTCTCACAATAAATCTGTGAGGTGGTCCTCTATTATCTTCATTTTATTGAAAAGGAAATGGAAACACATTAAGTGTAACTCACCCAAAGTCATATAGCTAGAATGTAATAAATTCAAAATTTATGGCTGGCTCTAGAACCTGTCATTCTTGTAACTGTTAGAAATGAGAACACAGACTCAGACAATATCCAACCTATTCCCAGAGCCTTTTGAGCATTGGGAATGAGTGATTCCATAATTATTCCATTAATACTAGACAAAAATACTTTATAGAAGACAAACTCTGAAGCTGGGAAACAAATTATGAATTCTAAATGAAAACTATGCTTTATACTCATTCAATTCCTTATCTTCCAATACTTTTATGTTTAATTAGTTCTTCCTTGTACTCTGTTGACCTCCAGTTTTCTGGCTTTGCATTCCAGTAGATACCTATATATCTACCTCTTCTCTTCCACGTGGTCGGTTGTAAATGGTCTAAACTAGAAACATTTTGAAGTTGTTTACCTCACCTATATTTTGAAGCTGAAAAATGAAATAGCTGGGCCTGATTAATTGGGATTCTGATGATCCATTAACACAGATGTAGAAATCTTTATAGTCTGATGACTCCAAGTAGGGAAATCTGCATCCAATATTTTTTCCTTTAGCCTGGATGTAATCGATACACTCTAACGCATGGTCCAAGCTCTCATACCTATAAAAAGATGTGTGGTTAAGAACTGTGTTTATCAATATCTTCTAGTAGTATGGTGTTCAGTTTCAATTATTTTAAAATACCAGGTAAATAAAAAATCATTTAATAACATACAATATTTACTGAATACTAACTATGTGTCAGATCCTATGAAAAGTGCTAGGGGTACAACAGTAAGGAAAGTAGACATAGACCATTATTTTACAGAGCTTACAATCTGGGGGGAATCTTTATAAAATCTCAGATATAAGGCAAGAATTTTTACTCATATATTTAGGTTGTGTTGATTCCCCAATAGGATTGTGAATCAAAGAATAAGATTCCTATTAGGAAAACATGGGATTTATATTGATAATCTTGAATGATACTGCTTTTTAAAATACAGTACTGAAGAATTTACTAGAAGAAAGCAGATTTAAAAGCAGATTTACAAGGTGGCCAAGAAGCACAGGAAAAGATGTTCAACATCAGTAATTATTAGAGAAATGCAAATCAAAACTACAATGAGGTGTCACCTCACACCAGTCAGAATGGCCTTCATCAACAAGTCTACAAACAATCAATGCTGGAAATGGGGTTGGTAGATGCT
>SJYV01053792.1:0-12373 GCA_006410875.1 Neotragus pygmaeus
GGCATCAGAACCAGGGCTAGTGTGGCCCAGGGAGAGAGCTGGCAGTTCCATTCTGACCTGCTAAGCACTACAGAACTCAGAGAAGAAAAATCCAAGGTCTCACCCTACCCCAGACTTCATAGGATGATGCCAGGCAGAGAGCCACAAGAGCTGGGTGTACTCAAGCAGGCTTCTGTGGGACAGATCCAGTTTGCCACAGAGGGACATGGCCAGGGCGAGGCGGGGATAAGCTGGCTTCCCAGGCTTCTAGAAGCAGATTCTGCTCCGTTTGAAGCATGGCAAACCCAGGTTCCTCACAGAATCTCTAGCATGTCTTGTGTCTGCGTGATTCTTGGAGGGACGTTGGATGCCACAAAGGCATCATGCTGGTCAGCTCTTCTGTCTCCTGGCTTCTGCAGCAGTGTTTGTGCTAGGCTAAGGAAGACACTTACGAAAGTGAAAGTGTTTCTTCTGCCACTGGCGTCTTGTGAGTGAAGGCACTGGGGCTCTTGTTAAATGGAAAATGGTGCTTGATAACGTTAATGATTTTAACACCTTAGTTGCAATTAGCAAAGCCTGTTCACTGTTTCCTCTTCCCTCCCTGGAGGGCGGGACTTGGGGCAGGTCCTATTTTCCTTACTTGAGAGAGAGAGGGAGGGGACCAGGAAGATGACCTTATCTGGGTGCCGTTGCTAAGGCAGAGTGGAAGGTCACATGAGGCCCCTGGGTAGTGCTTAGCTGGGGCTGCAGGAGCCCACACACCTTGTCAGTGATGCCCAGCGTCAGGCTTGGGGTCTCTGTGCCTGCTTATTCGCCCCTGTGTGTGGTGCCTTGAGCGGAACTCCCACCCGTGTGTCACCCACCTGCCTCCCTCATGTCCTCCCCGTCTTACCGTCTCAGTTAATCCCCCGCTTGCAGCTGTCTTCTTCTTAGTCTGGATTCTCTCCCTTACACGTATCAAAAGGGTTGCCTGTCAAGCCCCTCCCCGCAAAGTGTTCTGGGGTCTTCATTTGTAAAACTTAAGCTGTTTTACCACTTAATGTCAGTAATTTGTAAATTTCACAAATCTGGTGAATTACTTCTGACATAACAGATGTGGAAAGCTCAGCAGTTGAAAGAAGAGGCATTGTTAAATGAGGGAAGATGCCATTGTCTGTTGAGTTAGGGTTATAATAGGCAGAAAGGAATGAGTTGGTTAGTTCACTGGGGCAGGAAGGGTACTGAGCTAACACCAGGGTTGGGGCTAATCCCTGTCAGAATGTTCCAATGAAGAAGGGCAAGGGGCAAGCCAGAGCACCTCCTGGTGTACCTCACATTGACCAGCCATCCCAGTAAGTGTCATTGGTGGGGATAGCGAGCATGGCGTCATCCCCAGTCCCTCCCCTAGTCTTCTGAGACAGAAACTTTCCTTTCCAAAAGGACAGGCCAGAGTTAGGAATGTGGTAGTGGCTGCAGAACACTCCAGAGTTGAGTGTTCTCAAAATCCACTGATACACCATGGGTTTTGGGTGTGGAGGTGTCTAGTAAAGAAATTAAGCTTACTCAAGGAAAGATCTAGCCTTTGCTCTCAGCTCCTGGAAGGTGATCTCAAGGCCTTTAGAATGTCCCGCTTGATGAGAGTGTCTTTCTTTAATGTGTGACCTTAAGCCACATGGTACGTTGTGGTTTACGGTAGGGGCTTTGAGCCATGTGGTGTCTACTCTAGCTCTAGAGGGGTCAAGCCATGATGGCAGTGAGCCATGGAGCCCCGGCGGAAACTCTGCAGACCACGGCTCAGGTGGGCGTCCCTGGTTGGCGGTGCTCTCTGTGTGTGTCACACATCACTGCCGGGAGGAATTAACACCGTTCACGACACCGCGGAGGCACTGCGTGTGGAACTTCCCTCGACTCTGCTCTATATGCCTTGTCCCTTGGCTGATTTTAATCTGCATCCTTCCACTTTAAGAAACCATAACTGCGAGTGTAATGGCTTTGAGTGAGTTCTATGAATCCTTCTAGTGAATTTTTGAACATCAGGGTGGTCTTGAGTCACCCATATGCCCAGACCTCACAGTTGATAATTATGTAGTATGAGTTGTTTTAACGCTGGCTATGTGACTAAGCTGACTGACCACAGACAAGTGGAATATCAACAAGGAAAAAAGTGAAGAAAGAAGTGCTTGAGACACAGGGAAACACAGGAGAGGCAGGTGTCACAGCAGTGACATTGGACTGAGTCCTAGCTCACTGCATGATGGGCTTCAGGTGTGGCTGCAAACTGAGATGGCTGGGCTCTCACCAAAATGCTCTCTGCTGCCAGGATGAAGAGAAATCCCAAGTCAACATCCGGGGTTAGAGGGTAACTGTGGCCCCGGGGACTGCTACATTCTTGCCAGAGGGGACGTCTGATTTCTGCAGTTAAATGAGCATCGCATTTCGGTGGATTCAGAATGGGAAGGTGGGTTGGTAACAGGAAGGGGAGGAAAAAACAGATGATGAGTCAGAAGATGGGTATTTGGATCCTGATGTTGTTATTAGCCTTGAAAGGGTCATTGATATGGCTGGATCTTTGCCCCATTTGGCATCTTGCAGGCAGGCATTCACACATTTGATAGGCAGGCAGGCATTCATACATTTGATAGGAAAGTGGAATTAGATTCAGGGAAGGTAATGAAAAAGAATGAAAATGTGGGTACTTTCTCTGGGGGGCTGTGTGGAGACTTGACTTTACTATATTAGTCAGGCATCTTCATAGAAATAGAACCAATAGCACACACACACACACCATTTACCTAATTATCTATGTGTCTATATATCTCTCTGTCTAGTTGCTGTTCAGTTGCTCAGTTGTGTCAGACTCTTTGTGACCCCAGAGACTACACAGTAAGTCCAGGCTTCCCTGTCCTTCACTATTTCCTGAAATTTGCTCAAACTCACGTCCATTGAGTCGGTGATGCCATCCAGTCATCTCATCCTCTGTCATCCCCTTCTCCTCCCGCCTTCAATCCTTCAGGATCTTTTCCAGTGAGTTAGCTCTTTGCATCAGGTGGCCAAAATATTGGAGCTTCAGCATNGAAATTTGCTCAAACTCACGTCCATTGAGTCGGTGATGCCATCCAGTCATCTCATCCTCTGTCATCCCCTTCTCCTCCCGCCTTCAATCCTTCAGGATCTTTTCCAGTGAGTTAGCTCTTTGCATCAGGTGGCCAAAATATTGGAGCTTCAGCATCAGCATCAGTCCTTCCAATGGATATTCAGGTTTGATTTCCCTTGGGATTGACTGGTTTGACCTCTTTGCTGTCCGAGGGACTCTCAGGAGTCTTCTCCAGTGCCATGGTTAGAAAGCATCAATTCTTTGGCACTTAGTCTTCCTTATGGTCCAACTTGCACATCTGTACATGACTACTGGAAAACTAGAGAGTGGTATTAAGAAACTAGCTTAGTAATCATGGGGATTGGCAAGTCTGAAATCTGTAGGACAGGCCACTAGGCTGAAAACTCAGGGAAGAGTTCAGCTGCAGTCCTGAGTCTGAATTCCTCAGCAGACTAGAGAATCAGGCACATTGTGTGCATTGCAGTCTTGAGGTGAATCCCTTCTTCTTCAGAAAATCTTGGTCTTTGCTCTCAAGGCCTTCAACTGATTAGATGAGACCCACCCACATATGAGGGTAATCTACTTTACTCAAAGTCTACTGAATTAAATATTAATCACATCTGAAAAATACCTTCACAAGAACATTTAAACTGATATTCACCCAAACAACTAGGCATCACAGACTAGTCAAAGTGACACATGAAATTTACCATTATGTATTTTCACTAATGCTCACAGCAACAATGCAACGTAGGTTACAGTAGTGAAGAACAGTACTGGGCCTGGGCCTAACATGTTTCTGGCTCTGTCTTCACATGATTCCAGGCTGTATCTGGTAAATAATCTCTAAGATTTTTCAACTGGGACATTTAAATTCTTTGTAAACCAAACATTTCCTATTGTCTCCACCCCCCAAAAGAGCTGCTGGTACTAACATTCCTTTTGTTTTTGTTTTTTTTTTTCTGACAAGGTAATGGTTTACTCGGAGCCTGGACAGCTTAATAGTGGCCAAAGATTTGTCCTTATGTCTAGACTGTAATACTAGCTCAAGTAGCTCAGCTGGCAAAGTGAAAGTCAAAGTCACTCAGTCGAGTCCAACTCTTTGCGACCCCATGGACTATACAGTTCATGGAATTTTCTAGGCCAGAATACTGGAGTGGGTACCTGGTCCCTTCTCCAGGGGATCTTCCCAACCTAGGAATTAAACCCGGGTCTCCTGCATTGCAGGTGGATTCTTTACCAGCTGAGTCACCAGGGAAGCCTCCAGCTGGTAAAGAATCCCCCTGCAATGTAGGAGACCTCCATTCGATTCCTGGATCAGGAAGATCCACTGGAGAAGGGAATGGCTGCCCACTCCAGTGTTCTTGCTGGAGAATTCCATGGACTATACAGTCCAAAGAGTCACAAAGAGTCGGAGACGACTCAGTAAATTTCACTTTCATTTTTTCACCTCTTAACCTCTTGACTTTGAATCTCCACTGAATGGCTCAGGAAAATCATCCATCCATTCAACCAAACCTTTTAAATCTTTATGATGTATAGTTATTTTGATAAGGACCAGGGATGGAATATGGCTAAGACATAGACCTCTGAGTCTCTCAGGATAGCTGTTTTTGAGAAGCTTATGAGAAGATGAGTAAATGTTTGGAAAGTGCTTTTGATGTTGTAAAATGCTAGCTATATGTTTTTGCATGCTTATTGTAAATGGCAACCCACTCCAGTATTCTTGTCTGGAGAATCCCGTGGAAGGAGGAACCTGGTGGGCTACAGTCCATGGGGTTGCAAAGAGTCGGACACGACTGAGCCACTTCACTTCACTTCACTTCACTATTGTATGCAAATAAGTCAGTAAATCTACAGGCTTCCAGTAATCTTATGAAAATGATAGAGCTGGCTTCATTGTCAGCATGGAAGTGACTAAAGATTGCAAGCTCTCCGAGCACTTACTTTCCTAAAAGTTTAAAAAGTTTGTTAATTGCTTAACCACCTGTAAAATCTCCAAAATCTCAGAAAGAAAATGCTAATGAAAGATCTGAGCTGAGTTTCAGACAGTGAGGTTCACCGAAGAGAGGAAAGAATGAATGGGGAAATGTAGAGTGTCATTATGCAGGACTGATATTTTCAAATGCCAGCTGCTAATAGTTAAACTTTTCATTAATGGAGAAGAATACAGCAGAAGAAATGTTACATCAATGAACTAAAAAAAAAACAAACAAACCTCTTCTCTTGCCTAAGTGACTTGCCTTCCATTTGGGAAGATGCCCTCTTCTAAGAACCATGAGTTAACTAGGTAAGTTGTCCCATGCTTGAAGAAACAGTCTTTTGTTGTCTGTTTGCCTATGATGTCACAGATGAGTCATTGTTCTCAGGAGTGCCATGTTTAGACTCAAGGTAACTAGAAGTGGGTTAGACTACCGTGAAGTGTGTCAGTAAGTAGAACATGCATTTTACCCACAGAGAGCAGTACTCTTCCCTCACCATTGATTTTAAAGCTATCCTGATAGAGAGAAAAAACAGTTTTTTTTTTAAAATTCATGTAGGCTCTGCAATAAAATTATGTGGAATAGAAAAAGAACCTAAATGGACCCCCAGAAAGTTGACTTTTTGCTTATGAAGATCATGACCAGTCTTGCTCAGATGTTGTTTTGTTAACTCTTTCAGAGCTCACATCCAGAGAGCTAGTTGTGTCTATTTCCCTCTAATTAAAGGATGTCTTTAACTTAAAAAAAATTACTTAATAGCTAAGAATAAAAATAAGCTATGGATAAATATGGTTTTAGATCCTATTCTGCCCCTTCCTCTCTCTGGGCCTCAGTTTGAATATGTATATATATTCAAACTGGGTTTTATTGCTTCCTCTTCTTTCCAACTTCCTGAGATCACAGCTCCCCACCCCCAAGTGCATACCACTCAGTGGGTGAGGCGAGGGGAGCTGGGGAAATGGTAGCTGAAGGCTGATCCCCAGCTTCTCCTGGAACCAAAGCTTCGTGCCCTCCCTCCCCTCCATGGCTCTGGCTGTGGCTGGACCAGCTGGGCAGGGAAGGGTGGCAGAGTTCCCCCGGGCCAGCCAGGGTCTAAGGGCTTACTCCATGTCACCGGGATAAACATTTGGTGAGGAGGCAGGGGGTTGTGTGGAAAGGAGGTTGCTATGGCAACCCTGAACTGTGTGCTGCTCCAGACCTGTTGAAGTCTCCTTCTCTGGCCACGTGTCATTTCTGATGGGAGGGGGCAAATACTGGGAGTGACATGGGGAGATGAGCTCCTGCTGCTGTTGCTAAGTCTCATCAGTTGTGTCCGACTCTGTGTGACCCCATAGGCAGCCCACCAGGTTCCTCTGTCCCTGGGATTCTCCAGGCAAGAACACTGGAGTGGGTTGCTATCTCCTTCTCCAATGCATGAAAGTGAAAAGCGAAAGTGAAGTTGCTCAGTCGTGTCCAACTCGTAGCGACCCCATGGACTGCAGCCCACCAGGCTCCTCTGTCCATGGATTCTCCAGGCAAGAGTACTGGGGTGGGGTGCCATTGCCTTTTCCGGGGAGATGAGCAGGTTCCCACAAATCACCCGGCAGCCCCCAGCCTGAACACGATTCAGGGGGACACAACTCCAAGACACCACACAGCAGTCTAAGCGTGCTCCATCCCAGAACCAGCTTCCTTGGGCCCCTCGGTCTGTCTTCAGCGCTCAAAGCCCACCTGCTCTCAGGAGCCCTCAGAGATTACCCCACATGGCTCTCTCCCTTCTCTGAATTCCTTTAGCGTGTATGTAGGTGTGTCATTGCCTGGTAGCTTAGCTGGTAAAGACCCTGCCTGCAATGCAGGAGACCCCGGTTTGATTCCTGGGTTGGGAAGATCCCTGGGAGAAGGGAGAGGCTGCCCACTTCAGTATTCTGGTGGCTCAGATGGTTAAGAATCCACCTGCACTGCCGGAGACCTGGGCTCAATCCCTGTGTTGGGGAGATTCCCTGGAGAAGGGAACAGCTACTCATTCCAGTATTCTGGAGAATTCCATGGACAGAGGAGCCTGGTGGGCTGCAGTCCATGGGGCAGCAAAGAGGCAGACACGACTGAGTGACTTTCACTTTCAGGTGTGTCATTAAGGTTTCTCAGCTGCTAAAGCCTCCACGTCAGGAGAATAGTTAGCCTTGCTATATAAACTGTTTCTATGATAAACCATGTATATAACCATTCACAGGTCGCACAGGAAGAAATTGCTGGCATGGCCAGAGGTCTGTACTCAGGTTTAAGCACAGAGGGGGAATCACCCAAAGAAGCCAAGTAGTGAGGGGAGAGGAGAGGGAGAGGGGAGGAGGGCAGGGAGAGAGAAAGAGGGTGAGGAGATGTCGAGGCATGGAGGATTCGGCGCTGTTCTGGAAAAAAGGTGCGAAAACTAGAGGCAGGAACAGGCACAATCCAGTTATGGGGAAACTAACAGGTGAGTCAGCGGTGAAGAGTCTGCCTGCCATTGGAAGAGATGAGGGTTCGATTCCTGGGTCAGGAGGATCCCCTGGAGAAGGAAATGGCAACTCATTCTAGTATTCTTGTCTGAAAAATCCCATGGACAGAGGAGGCTGGCAGGCTGTAGCCCATGGGGTCACAAAAGAGTCAGACATGACTTAGCGACTAAACACCACCAAACTGTAAGGAAGCCTCCCGGTTACACTAAGGAGCGATTCGGGTTTTAGCTCCCGCGGGGGGGCAGCTGCTGGCGCCGGCGCTGTGGGCCGCAGGACGGAGAAGCCGCTTCTGCATCTGCCTCCCAAGGCCCCTGCCCAGCCCGGGAGCTGCTGGCCCCCCGGGGAAAGCTGGCCGTGGTGGCTGGAGGCACCGACGACAGCGCCCCAGGCTCTGCTCCAGCCACCGCGCTTTTCCACTCGACTTTGAAGAAGGTGATGAACCAGTCCTGGAAATGGCCTTGACTGCTCCGGCTCCACCACGAGCCTGTCCACCCGGCAGAGCCTCCTGTAGGCTTGGCTGCGCCCCTGCCGCTGAGGTGTCGAAGCAGGCAGCTGTCGGGCAGTGTATCTGTTACCCGTGTGAGCTCACTGGAGTCTGGTGTGCGTGGTACCATTTCCCACTGTTCCTCAGCTTTGTTTCCAGGCTCCCTGGCTCGGAAGAAAGCTCTGGCGAGAACCTCCATGTATGATGTGACAACATGATTCCTTGTATGCTATATATAGGTCTGCACAGGGGTTACATAAGGAGTACATGTGTTATAAGAGTAAAATTTGGTCAGAAGACCCAGATGCATAAATCTGTTTGCTCACAGTTGCGTGTGTCTGTTCGCAAATGACCCAGTGGTCCCTGCCCTGCTCCGGAGAATTACTTAGGACCGTTCAAACTGAACCAGACTTGTCAACACGTTCTAAAATCCAGGTAATAAAAAAGGAAAATGTCAGGTTGCTTCCAAATTGATCTAACTAGGATTTAGAAAATATCCCCAATAAAAGTTACTTATCAGACAAATTCTATCATTTTACACCTAAAACTCTAAAAAACCTTTAATAGCATTCCATTACCTATGGTGAACAGTCCAGATTCTGGCTAGACATTCAGTCAGTTCAGTCACTCAGTCGTGTCCTGCTCTTTGCGACCCCATGGACTGCAGCATGTCAAGCTTCCTGGAGCTTGCTCAAACTCATGTCCATCGAGTCGGTGATGCCATCCAACCATCTCATCCTCTGTCGTCCCCTTCTCCTCCTGCCTTCAATCTTTCCCAGCATCAGGGTCTTTTCCAATGAGTCAGTTTTNTTCATTAATGGAGAAGAATACAGCAGAAGAAATGTTACATCAATGAACTAAAAAAAAAAAACAAACAAACCTCTTCTCTTGCCTAAGTGACTTGCCTTCCATTTGGGAAGATGCCCTCTTCTAAGAACCATGAGTTAACTAGGTAAGTTGTCCCATGCTTGAAGAAACAGCCTTTTGTTGTCTGTTTGCCTATGATGTCACAGATGAGTCATTGTTCTCAGGAGTGCCATGTTTAGACTCAAGGTAACTAGAAGTGGGTTAGACTACCGTGAAGTGTGTCAGTAAGTAGAACATGCATTTTACCCACAGAGAGCAGTACTCTTCCCTCACCATTGATTTTAAAGCTATCCTGATAGAGAGAAAAAACAGTTTGTTTTTTTTTAATTCATGTAGGCTCTGCAATAAAATTATGTGGAATAGAAAAAGAACCTAAATGGACCCCCAGAAAGTTGACTTTTTGCTTATGAAGATCATGACCAGTCTTGCTCAGATGTTGTTTTGTTAACTCTTTCAGAGCTCACATCCAGAGAGCTAGTTGTGTCTATTTCCCTCTAATTAAAGGATGTCTTTAACTTAAAAAAAATTACTTAATAGCTAAGAATAAAAATAAGCTATGGATAAATATGGTTTTAGATCCTATTCTGCCCCTTCCTCTCTCTGGGCCTCAGTTTGAATATGTATATATATTCAAACTGGGTTTTATTGCTTCCTCTTCTTTCCAACTTCCTGAGATCACAGCTCCTCACCCCCAAGTGCATACCACTCAGTGGGTGAGGCGAGGGGAGCTGGGGAAATGGTAGCTGAAGGCTGATCCCCAGCTTCTCCTGGAACCAAAGCTTCGTGCCCTCCCTCCCTTCCATGGCTCTGGCTGTGGCTGGACCAGCTGGGCAGGGAAGGGTGGCAGAGTTCCCCCGGGCCAGCCAGGGTCTAAGGGCTTACTCCATGTCACCGGGATAAACATTTGGTGAGGAGGCAGGGGGTTGTGTGGAAAGGAGGTTGCTATGGCAACCCTGAACTGTGTGCTGCTCCAGACCTGTTGAAGTCTCCTTCTCTGGCCACGTGTCATTTCTGATGGGAGGGGGCAAATACTGGGAGTGACATGGGGAGATGAGCTCCTGCTGCTGTTGCTAAGTCTCATCAGTTGTGTCCGACTCTGTGTGACCCCATAGGCAGCCCACCAGGTTCCTCTGTCCCTGGGATTCTCCAGGCAAGAACACTGGAGTGGGTTGCTATCTCCTTCTCCAATGCATGAAAGTGAAAAGCGAAAGTGAAGTTGCTCAGTCGTGTCCAACTCGTAGCGACCCCATGGACTGCAGCCCACCAGGCTCCTCTGTCCATGGATTCTCCAGGCAAGAGTACTGGGGTGGGGTGCCATTGCCTTTTCCGGGGAGATGAGCAGGTTCCCACAAATCACCCGGCAGCCCCCAGCCTGAACACGATTCAGGGGGACACAACTCCAAGACACCACACAGCAGTCTAAGCGTGCTCCATCCCAGAACCAGCTTCCTTGGGCCCCTCGGTCTGTCTTCAGCGCTCAAAGCCCACCTGCTCTCAGGAGCCCTCAGAGATTACCCCACATGGCTCTCTCCCTTCTCTGAATTCCTTTAGCGTGTATGTAGGTGTGTCATTGCCTGGTAGCTTAGCTGGTAAAGACCCTGCCTGCAATGCAGGAGACCCCGGTTTGATTCCTGGGTTGGGAAGATCCCTGGGAGAAGGGAGAGGCTGCCCACTTCAGTATTCTGGTGGCTCAGATGGTTAAGAATCCACCTGCACTGCCGGAGACCTGGGCTCAATCCCTGTGTTGGGGAGATTCCCTGGAGAAGGGAACAGCTACTCATTCCAGTATTCTGGAGAATTCCATGGACAGAGGAGCCTGGTGGGCTGCAGTCCATGGGGCAGCAAAGAGGCAGACACGACTGAGTGACTTTCACTTTCAGGTGTGTCATTAAGGTTTCTCAGCTGCTAAAGCCTCCACGTCAGGAGAATAGTTAGCCTTGCTATAAACTGTTTCTATGATAAACCATGTATATAACCATTCACAGGTCGCACAGGAAGAAATTGCTGGCATGGCCAGAGGTCTGTACTCAGGTTTAAGCACAGAGGGGGAATCACCCAAAGAAGCCAAGTAGTGAGGGGAGAGGAGAGGGAGAGGGGAGGAGGGCAGGGAGAGAGAAAGAGGGTGAGGAGATGTCGAGGCATGGAGGATTCGGCGCTGTTCTGGAAAAAAGGTGCGAAAACTAGAGGCAGGAACAGGCACAATCCAGTTATGGGGAAACTAACAGGTGAGTCAGCGGTGAAGAGTCTGCCTGCCATTGGAAGAGATGAGGGTTCGATTCCTGGGTCAGGGCAACTCATTCTAGTATTCTTGTCTGAAAAATCCCATGGACAGAGGAGGCTGGCAGGCTGTAGCCCATGGGGTCACAAAAGAGTCAGACATGACTTAGCGACTAAACACCACCAAACTGTAAGGAAGCCTCCCGGTTACACTAAGGAGCGATTCGGGTTTTAGCTCCCGCGGGGGGGCGGCTGCTGGCGCTGGCGCTGTGGGCCGCAGGACGGAGAAGCCGCTTCTGCATCTGCCTCCGAAGGCCCCTGCCCAGCCCGGGAGCTGCTGGCCGCCCGGGGAAAGCTGGCCGTGGTGGCTGGAGGCACCGACGACAGCGCCCCAGGCTCTGCTCCAGCCACCGCGCTTTTCCACTCGACTTTGAAGAAGGTGATGAACCAGTCCTGGAAATGGCCTTGACTGCTCCGGCTCCACCACGAGCCTGTCCACCCGGCAGAGCCTCCTGTAGGCTTGGCTGCGCCCCTGCCGCTGAGGTGTCGAAGCAGGCAGCTGTCGGGCAGTGTATCTGTTACCCGTGTGAGCTCACTGGAGTCTGGTGTGCGTGGTACCATTTCCCACTGTTCCTCAGCTTTGTTTCCAGGCTCCCTGGCTCGGAAGAAAGCTCTGGCGAGAACCTCCATGTATGATGTGACAACATGATTCCTTGTATGCTATATATAGGTCTGCACAGGGGTTACATAAGGAGTACATGTGTTATAAGAGTAAAATTTGGTCAGAAGACCCAGATGCATAAATCTGTTTGCTCACAGTTGCGTGTGTCTGTTCGCAAATGACCCAGTGGTCCCTGCCCTGCTCCGGAGAATTACTTAGGACCGTTCAAACTGAACCAGACTTGTCAACACGTTCTAAAATCCAGGTAATAAAAAAGGAAAATGTCAGGTTGCTTCCAAATTGATCTAACTAGGATTTAGAAAATATCCCCAATAAAAGTTACTTATCAGACAAATTCTATCATTTTACACCTAAAACTCTAAAAAACCTTTAATAGCATTCCATTACCTATGGTGAACAGTCCAGATTCTGGCTAGACATTCAGTCAGTTCAGTCACTCAGTCGTGTCCTGCTCTTTGCGACCCCATGGACTGCAGCATGTCAAGCTTCCTGGAGCTTGCTCAAACTCATGTCCATCGAGTCGGTGATGCCATCCAACCATCTCATCCTCTGTCGTCCCCTTCTCCTCCTGCCTTCAATCTTTCCCAGCATCAGGGTCTTTTCCAATGAGTCAGTTTT
>SJYV01053792.1:14421-35626 GCA_006410875.1 Neotragus pygmaeus
TTGGAGTTTCAGCTTCAACATCAGTCCTTCCAATGAATATTCAGGACTGATTTCCTTTAGGATGGACTGGCTGGATCTCCTTGCAGTCCAAGGGGCTCCCAAGAGTCTTCTCCAGCACCACCGTCAGAAGCATCAGTTCTTCGGCGCTCAGCTGTCTCACATCCACACCTGACTAACGAGACTCGGCCTTGCTCATCTCTGGGGCCGTGGCCGCCGCCGCCGCCGCCGCTGCTCAGTTGCTCACTGGTGTCCGACTCCTTTGCGACCCTGTGGAATGCAGCCCACCATGCTCCTCTGTCCATAAAGATGTGGCACATATATACAATGGGCTATTACTCAGTCACTAAAATGAATGAAATGATGCCATTTGGAGCATGGCATCGACCTAGAGAGTGTCATACTGAGTGAAGTAAATCAGACAGAGAAGGAGAAACATCATATGGCTCCTCTTTGCTGCTGCTGCTGCTGCTGAGTCGCTTCAGTCGCGTCCGACTCTGTGCGACCCCACAGATGGCAGCCCACCAGGCTCCCCCGTCCCTGGGATTCTCCAGG
Source organism: Neotragus pygmaeus (assembly GCA_006410875.1). Classification (NCBI taxonomy): domain Eukaryota; kingdom Metazoa; phylum Chordata; class Mammalia; order Artiodactyla; family Bovidae; genus Neotragus; species Neotragus pygmaeus. The sequence goes on from SJYV01053792.1 coordinate 14,974, forward strand.
CAAGAGCACTAGAGTGGGTTGCCACCTCTTTTATGTGGAAGCTAAAAAGAAATGCTACACATTAAATTACTTACAAAATAGAAAGAGACTCACAGACTTAGAAAATTTATGGTTGCTGGGGGGAAGGGAGAGTTAGGCTCTTTGGGAAGATCATATACACACTGCTATATTGAAAATGGATAACAAAGACCTATTGTGTAGCACATGGGACTCTGCTCAATGTTATATGCCAGCCTGGATGGGAGGAGGTTTGGGGGAGAATGGATACATGTGTATGTATGGCTGAGTCCCTTTGCTGTTCATCTGAAACTACAACATTGTTAATTGGCTACACCGCAATACAAAATATTTTCGGTGTTAAAAAAAAATAAAGATTAAAAAAAAAAGAATACTGGAGTGGGTTGCCATTTCTGCTTCTAGAGGATCTTCCTGACCCAGGGTTTGAACTCACATCTCCTGCATTGGCAGGCAGAAGCTTTATTCGCTGAGCTACTACTAGAGAGCTTATTTTCTCATTGTATCCTTCGACTATGTATAAGTATAAACTTCTTCGACAAATATATGACTTGTGGATCATCTAAAGCTAAAAGAGAAAGGAAATTGATTTATTCAACAGATATTGAACACCTAGGCTGGCTCAGTTTGGTTCTAGCACTGAAGATACAGCAGGGAGAAAATGAAACATCTGCTCTGTGGAGCTGGCATAGTAATGAAGGAAATGGACCAAAGTGTTAGGTGGAGTAGGCAGAGATACCAGGCGGCTTGTGATAGAGTGATCTTTGGTCCAAGAAGGGAGCTTCCCTGATCAGGTGAACTTGGAGCGGAAGAGAGCACCAAGATTCAGGAGAATGGTGTTTTCAGGCAGTGGGAAGAGCAATGCAAAGACTCTCCTGAAGGGTTGGAGCATTCGTGAGACAGCAAGAAGGCCAGTTGTGGTGGTGGTGTTGGAGAGAGTTGGAGGTGAGAACTGTAGGTGATGAGGTCAGAGAGGTAGCTAAGGCCAGATCTTCCAGAGCATCCCGGCCATGGCTTTGAATTTTACTCTGGTAACATCAGAAGGCACTGGAAGTTTCTGAGCAGATGAGAGGGGTGACAGGCCTTTGTCTTATGCAATTACTCTGATTGCCATCTGCAGAACAGACTACTCTGGGGGATCAAGAGTGGAAGCCTGCAGACCAATTAAGAGGCTATTCTAACAGTCAAGATTAGAGACAGTGGTGCTTTAGACTAGGGTGTGGCTGATGGAGGTAGTGAAGATGGTAGAATTCTGTAGATACTTTGAAGGTTGGGTTGTAAGGATCTGCTGATAAATCAGATGTGGGCTGTGGGAGGAGAGTCAGTGATTCCAAAGATTTTGGACTGAGCAGTGAGGAACATTGAGAATACAGTCACGATTTATATACATGGGGAGAAGGAGTCTGGGAAGAGGTGGGGGTGGGAAGCTAAGAGTTCTATTTTTGATTGATTAAATTAAATGTAAGAAACCCATTCTGTAGAGATATTCAGTAAGCAGTGGATATAGGAGTCTGAAATTCAGGGAGAAGCTAGGACTGGAGAAATAATGTTGGGAGTGGTTCAGCCTATAGATGGCTTTAGATGGGAGGGAGGGTATATAAAAAAGGGAAGAAATCCAAGGACCCAGCAACGACAGAGGGGCACCCAAAGGGATAGAAGGAGAGAGGGATTCCCATGAGGCCAAGGGAAAAAAGCATCCTAAGGGACTTCCCTGGCAGTGCAGTGGTTAGGATGCCACATTTCCACTGCAAGAGGCACTGGTTCAATCCTGGACAGGAACTAAGATCTCACCAAAAAAATGATAATAATAATAAAGAAAGAAAGAAAGCCTCCCCAGAAGGAGAGAGGGTGATCAGCCAGGTTGGATGCTGCTGATATATCAATAAAATAAAGACTGAGACTTGGCCACTGAAGTTAATAAAGTAGAGGCCCATTCCTATGTAGAATTCAGGTTTAGATAGCCCCCAACAGGCCAGAACTATCAAGATCATTTTAGTAGGAAACCACACATAGGTTCAGAGGTATCGGATTTCATGTGCAGGATTTGGAAGATGTGAGTTCACAACAGTTTCTGAGAAAAGCCCTGGGTGTTATGAATCCGCCGAATGCCATACAATCTACCAAGTGATAGAGATGTCAGAAAAGTCACAGAGAACTGACTCTGCACGTGGATGGAAGCAGAGTGTTTAGACTAACGGGATCACCGTCTGTCTGGGAGGCACACTGCCAGGAGGGGATGTGTTTCTGTATCCATTTCTGTATTACAAACCACCCCCCAAACATACTAGTTTAATGCAATGATTTATTATTTCTTGCCATTTGGTGGGTTGGTTGGGTGGTTCTGCTGGTTTTGCCTGGGCTGATGTGACTGCAGTCCTATTGTGGATTGGCAGGGCTCCGGGCCCAGCTGAGTCCTATAGACCATACAGTCTTTCATCTTCAAGGAGGCAGAATTGAGCTTCCTTTCAGGTTGATGGCAGTGATCCAAGAGGAAAAGCCCAAGGCCAAGGAACTAAGCCTCTGCCTGTAGGACGTTTGTCCCAATGATCAAAGTGAGTTGTATGGCTAAGCCCAAGGTCAAGGTGGAAGGAGACAATATCAGTATATGGATACTAGAGATGTGATTCCTTGGGTCTTTTGTATGAAAATTTACCTCTGGTGATGGAGATGTTCCTCTTCCATTCATTTAAGCATCTTACTAAATACCTATGATATGCAGGACCCCAAGCTAGGTACTGTGGGGGATAAACAGATGGACAGAATAAAATCTTTGGGATGATTTTTACAAACCCCTGGGGAGAAATGGAAAGACAAAAGAATTGGTTATTGAGAGATAATTACAGGTAATGAACAGTGGGAAAGCAGAGACGAGAGAGAATTTCTGACTAGAATTGGGTTGTGGAGGATGAGGAGGACATTGGAACCTTTACAAAAAAGGTAACATTTTAGCAGAGAAAAAGGAAGGAAACTAGTAATTATGGAGTTTTCCCTGTGCCAGCAGCGTACTAGGCTCTGTGCGAATACATTGCCCTTTAATCCTTATGGCAACCACATCATTTCCATTTAACAAATAAGAACCCTGGATCTCAGCGTGTTCATACAGAAATGGTCAGGTCTTGGTCTGGCTGGCCTAAAAATCTGTATTCTTTACAGGAACCTACACTGCCTCAATAAAATTACCACATATATGATAATTTAAATATTTTAAAGTACTTTATGTACAAAGGCTCATTCAAGCCTCATGACAAATATGAGGGAAATATCATCCCCATTTTATAGGTGAGGAAATTGAGACTCAGAAATTGAGTCAGATAGGGGACTTCTGCAGTAATTCTTCCCTCTGCCTCCCTTTTTCTGTGACTTTCTGTTGCTTGCTCATTCCTGTCATTCACATCTCAGCTTAAAGTCACCTTTCCTGGACTCCCCTGGTGGCTCAGTGGTACAGAATCTACCTCTCCAGTGCAGGAGACACAGGTTCGATCCCTGGTCTGAGAAGGTCCCACATGCCGACGAGCATCAGGGCCAATGTGTATCACAACTCCTGAAGCCCTCACAGCCTAGAGCCCGTGCTCTGCAACAGGAGAAGCCGCTACAAGGAGAAGCCTGCGCGCTGCAGCTGGAGAGCGGCCCCCAGCTCGCAGCAACTGGAGAGAAGCCCGCGTAGCCGTGAAGATCCAGCACAGCCAAAAATAAATAAAGTAAAATGATTTCTAAAAAGTCACCTTTCCTCTTCACTAATTCTGAAGGGACTCCAAGTTTTCAGCCCTCACATCATATTTAAATTTTTGGTGTGGCACTTGTCACTGTTTGGATGGTCTGCTTTTTTTGTTTCTTTAAACTTTGCTAATTACTGGCTCTCAGGTTCTCCCCATTAGAAACTCAACTCGGTGAGTGGAAGGTGGTTTCTTTTCTTTTTTTTTTCCCTTTGTTAGTTCTGAGCTTGAATTTATTTTACCCCCACACTATGTTTCATACAGTCACATTTATTTTTATTTACCTCCAGGTTTACTGTTTCTTGTTGCTCAGTAGTCCTTCTTTATTTTTGTCCTTTTTTCCTGATATCATTTTCCTTCTTCCTAATGTACATCTTTTATTTAGACATTCCTTTAGTGAGGATGAACTCTGATTTGTATGTCTGGAAATGCCGTATTTTCTCTTGTTCTTGAAAAATAGTTTCAATACATATATTTAATACAATTCTGAGATGTCAGTGATTTCCTGATTTCCTCTCGCCTTTTTTTTTTTCCCCCTCTCGCCTTTTTAAAGGTGTTATTCTCCTGACTTCTGGCTTTCATTGCTGCTGTTGAGGGCAGCTGTCAGTCTAATCATTATTCCTTTAACAGTGTTTCCCCACCCACCACACCCCTCAGCTATAGAAAACCCAAGTCAAAAAGCTGCTTTTAAGATCTTCTTTTTGACTTTGGTTTTCTATAGCTTCATGGGTTCCTTCAAACAGACAAGTCGTGTCAACTCGAAAATTCTAAATTGTCTTCTTTTCAAATATTTCTTCTTCCTTTTCCTCCCTATTTACATCTCAGTTCAGTTCAGTCACTCAGTCATGTCCGACTCTTTGCGACCCCATGGGCTGAGGCACACCAGGCTTCCCTGTCCATCACCAACTCCCAGAGCTTGCTCAGACTCATGTCCATCAAATCAATGATGCCATCCAACCGTCTCATCCTCTGTCGTCCTCTTCTCCTCCTGCCTTCAATCTTTCCCAGCATCAGGGTCTTTTCCAGTGAGTCAGTTCTTTGTATCAGGTGGACAAAGAATTGGAGCTTCAGCATCAGTTCTTCCAATGAATATTCAGGGTTGATTTCCTTTAGGATTGACTGGTTTGATCTCCTTGCAGTCCAAGGGACTCTCAAGAGCCTTCTCCAACACCACAGTTCAAAAGCACCAACTTGCATCTTCTGGACCCCAATTAGACATTCAGTTCAGTTCAGTCGCTCAGTCATGTCCGATTCTTTGCGACCCCATGAATTGCAGCACGCCAGGCCTCCCTGTTCATCACCATCTCTCGGAGTTCACTCAGACTCATGTCCATCGAGTCCTGTCGCCATCCAGCCATCTCATCCTCGGTCGTCCCCTTCTCCTTCTGCCCCCAATCCCCCCCAGCATCAGAGTCTTTTCCAATGAGTCAACTCTTCACATGAGGTAGCCAAAGTACTGGAGTTTCAGCTTTAGCATCATTCCTTCCAAAGANCGGGTAAGTCACTCAGCCTCTCTGAGATCAGCTCCCTCACCTATCAAATGGGGAAGCTAACATAGATCTTGTAAGTCAGGAATTTGGCAAAAGTCTGCATGTTTTACTCTCCATCCTTGTCCTCCCCTCAAAGCTGGGTGAGGGGTGAGGAATCCCTAAGGGAAGCACTCAGACCCACCTGATCATTGGCCTGTCCCTCCTCATGAGGACAGAGTTCCCTGGGATATGGTTCCTGGCCAGAATTATGGCCAGACCGGAACTGAGTTTCCATCAGAGGTGCAAATGGGGTTAACACACCTTTTGCCTCTTTCCCTGAGTAAAAACAAAACTCTCCATTAGAGATACTAAGGGCAGTCTTGTAAAAGCTAAAGGCAGTGAGACCAAATAGCAAGGAAGGATTTCGTAACTGGTTAACTTCTTAATACCTGCTATTTTTAAATGCTGAGGAAAAGAGAAACTGTATTGTGTAGAAGTTAAAACCAGAGTGGGCTCACGGGCTTATGGGTTCACAGCTCCGAAGGGCCACCTACTAGCTGCATGACCTAAGGTGAGTTGTTTGACCTCTTGTGGCATAGTTTGCTCATTTCTATAATAGTGGCAATAACGGAATCTACCAGGAAGACTGAAGAAATCAGTAACTGTAAAGTTCTTGGAATATTGAATAGCCCATCATAGTAAGTGCTCAATAAATGCTATTATTTATATATTTTACTTTACAGAGGTATGAACTGAAAATGGAAAGAGGTTAAAGGGATGTAGGGAAGGAAGAAGATTTAACTCCATCAATTACCATCCTACGAATACTTCATTCAGTTCAGTTCAGTTCAGTCGCTCAGTCGTGTCCAACTCTTTGCAACCCCATGAATTGCAGCACGCCAGGCCTCCCTGTCCATCACCATCTCCCAGAGTTCACTTAGACTCGCGTCCATCGGGTCAGTGATGCCATCCAGCCATCTCATCCTCAGTCGTCCCCTTCTCCTCCTGCCCCGAATCACTCCCAGCATCAAAGTCTTTTCCAATGAGTCAACTCTTCACATGAGGTGGCCAAAGTACTGGAGTTTCAGCTTTAGCATCATTCCTTCCAAAGAAATCCCAGGGTTGATCTCCTTCAGAATGGACTAGTTGGATCTCCTTGCAGTCCAAGGGACTCTCAAGAGTCTTCTCCAACACCACAGTTCAAAAGCATCAATTCTTCAGTGCTCAGCCTTCTTCACAGTCCAACTCTCACATCCATACATGACCACAGGAAAAACCATAGCCTTGACTNGTTGGATCTCCTTGCAGTCCAAGGGACTCTCAAGAGTCTTCTCCAACACCACAGTTCAAATTAGACATACGTTGCATCTTTTCCTTCTCTCATTCATGTATCTTAACCTCTTATTTATGTTTTTCACCTTTTTTGATTGATACATTCTAGATAATTCTTTAGCTATATTTCTCTAATTTAATAGGTGTATTTTTCCTGTTTCTACTCTGCTATTTAAGTCTTCCTATGAGTTTTAAATTTCATATGTCAGAATACTCATTTCATGACATTATATTTGAGTTTTTTTTTTTTAATAGGTTTGTTCAGCTTTGCTAATCTTTTGCTCCTTTCCATTACTATGCTGCTGCTGCTGCTAACTCACTTCAGTCATGTCTGACTCTGTGCGACCCCATGGACTGCACCCTACCAGGCTCCTCCGTCCATGGGATTTTCCAGGCAAGAGTACTGGAGTGGGATGCCATTGCCTTCTCCATTGCATTACTATAAATTCCCTTATTTCTTTAACCATGTTAAACTTACTTGTTAACAATTTTTTTCTGATAGTTCAGGACCTTCAGATTCTAAGTGTCTGGTTCTGCAGTGTATTGTTTCTGTTAACTCTTACTAATATGGGCTTGTACTCCCATGTGTTCAGTGATTCTGCTGTTCATTTCTGAAAATAACAAGAGGCCCGAGTTGAATTTTCAGAGAGAATTTTTTTTTTAGAGAGAGAATTTGTGTTTCTTCTACCAGGTGTTTGGCACACTGTCCAGTCTAAGACAAATTTAAAATAAATTTGGTATTCTTCATTTATTCCGTCTGGCCCCACAGGTGATATGAATTACAGCTCTATATCATCATAAGTATTAGTTTGTGGCAGGAAATATTAGGGGAAACTTTTTTCTCCCTGGCACATTCCTACTCCAAGGGTGAAGGTTGAACCAAATAAATCTCCTTTGATGGGACCACTGAGAGATATCACCTGTAGGATTCCCAGTTAATAAAAGTCCCATTTTTCTTGGGACCTTGGATTTTTCCTCTGGTCTCTTATATGTATAGTCCTAGCCTGCCTCCTGAGAAACCTATATGCAGGTCAGGAAGCAACAGTTAGAACTGGACATGGAACAACAGACTGGTTCCAAATAGGAAAAGGAGTACATCAAGGCTGTATATTGTCACCCCGCTTATTTAACTTCCATGCAGAGTACATCATGAGAAACGCTGGGCTGGAAGAAGCACAAGGTGGAATCAAGATTGCCAGGAGAAATATCATTAACCTCAGATATGCAGATGATACTACCCTTATGGCAGAAAGTGAAGAGGAGCTAAAAAGCCTCTTGATGAAAGTGAAAGAGGAGAGTGAAAAAGAAGATCATGGCAGAAAACAAAGATCATGGCATCTGGTCCCATCACTTCATGGGAAATAGATGGAGAAACAGTGGAAACAGTCTCAGAATTTATTTTTGGGGGCTCCAAAATCACTGCAGATGGTGATTGCAGCCATGAAATTAAAAGATGCTTACTCCTTGGAAGGAAATTATGATCAACCTAGATAGCATATTAAAAAGCAGAGACATTACTTTGCCAACAAAAGTCTGTCTAGTCAAGGCTATGGTTTTTCCAGTGATCATGTATGGATGTGAGAGTTGGACTGTGAAAAAAGCTGAGCACTGAAAAATTGATGATTTTGAATTGTGGTGTTGGAGAAGACTCTTGAGAGTCCCTTGGACTGCAAGGCGATGCAACCAGTCCATCCTAAAGGAAATCAGTCCTGGGTGTTCTTTGGAAGGAATGATGCTAAAGCTGAAACTCCAATACTGTGGCTACCTCATGCGAAGAGTTGACTCATTGGAAAAGACTCTGATGCTGGGAGGGATTGGGGACAGGAGGAGGAGGGGACGACAGANGTCTGTCTAGTCAAGGCTATGGTTTTTCCAGTGATCATGTATGGATGTGAGAGTTGGACTGTGAAAAAAGCTGAGCACTGAAAAATTGATGATTTTGAATTGTGGTGTTGGAGAAGACTCTTGAGAGTCCCTTGGACTGCAAGGCGATGCAACCAGTCCATCCTAAAGGAAATCAGTCCTGGGTGTTCTTTGGAAGGAATGATGCTAAAGCTGAAACTCCAATACTGTGGCTACCTCATGCGAAGAGTTGACTCATTGGAAAAGACTCTGATGCTGGGAGGGATTGGGGGCAGGAGGAGAAGGAGATGATAGAGAATGAGATGGCTGGATGGCATCGTGGACTCGATAGACATGAGTCTGAGTGAACTCGGGGAGTTGGTGATGGACAGGGAGGCCTGGCATGCTGCGATTCATGGGGTCGCTAAGAGTTGGACATGACTGAGCGACTGAATTGACTGAGACTACCAGGAAATCCACAGATTTTCACATGGAACATGACTCTGTGGTTTAATTATCCCCATTAAATTGTACTTCCTTATCTTGATTTTTTTCTGATTATATTCCTTATTCTCTTACTAGCTCAGCCAAACTTTAAAATATGTTTTATGTTTTATACAGAATTTTTAGTTGTTCTGTACTGAGAAGATATTCTCTCCTTGTTTATCCCAACATATTGCCAGAAGCAAAAGCACCTATTTTTACACGTTACACTACTTGACTTCTAAGCTTGATGAACACTTGTCAGAGATGTAGCAAAAGTCATTTTTGTTTTGAGCAATGTTACTAGAATCTTGTTCTCTTGATATTAAAAATGTCCCTCTTTCCCTCAAGACCATCTAACCATAAAAGAAACACAAAGTTCTTTGTGTAAAATGAAGGGCCATTGTGGCTGAAACATAGAAATGGGAAGAGAGGCATGAGAATAAGCTGGAGATAAAGACTGAAATCAGATCATGAAGGAGTATTGTGGGAAACTGGGTTTCATTCTAAGTCATATAGGAAATCACTGAAGGGTGCTAAACAGGAAAGGAATCCGAACTAAGTTTATTTAAAGAATATAAATGAGAATGACAGGTTGTTGGAGGACAGAGAGGGAAAGGGATACCTTTTCATTATCCAGATAAGAAATGTAGGTAGCTTGGAGTAGCATGGTAGCCAGGAGATGCAAAAATGTACATAAGTATAAGATCTGTTGCTGTGTAACTAATTACTCCAAAATTTAGCAACTTAAAACAATCAACACTTTTATCACACAGTTTCTGAGTATTAGGAATCTAAGAGCCAATTATCTGTGTGATTCTGGCTCAGAGACAGTAGTCAAAGTGTTGTCTGGGGCTGCAGTCATCTTAAGTCTTGACTGGGCTGGGGAATCTGTGTTCAGGCTCACTCATGTGGTTTCTGGAAGGCTCAGTTCCTTGCTGCCTGTTGGCCAGAGATTTCTGTCGCCAAAGATTATTCACAACATGGTAGCTTGTAGCTTGCAGCTTCCCTCAGAGTTGGGGTGCTGGTGGGGAGAACAAGATGGAAGTCATAGTCTTAATATGTCCTAATCTCTGAAGTCACATATCATCACCTCTGTCATATGCTATTTGTACAGTGTGGGAGGGGACTGCATAAGGGTATGAGTATCAAGAAGGGGGAATCATTGGGGACCCTCTTGGAAGCTGCCTACATAGCATAATGCATATGAGATGCACTTTGGTTGTAAGAACACACCAAATGATGAATTTGATGTGAGGAAAGGGAAGAAAATAAGGACAGACTTACAGTGTGAGTACTACAATTGGTGGGCTTCCCAGGGGGCTCAGTGGGTAAAGAACCCACTTGCCAATGCAGGGGATGCAGGAGACTTGGGTTCAATTTCTGGGTCTGGAAGATCCCCTGGAGGAGGGTATGGCAATCCACTCCAGTATTCTTGCTTGGAGAATCCCATGAACACAGAAGCCTGGGGGGCTACAATCCATAGGGTTACAAAGAGTTGGATACGACTGAAGCAACTGAGCATGCATGCATGCACTACAACTGGAAGAGGAGCGTGTTGGAAACAAGGCAGACATCAAGAATTCTTTCAACTCGTGCAGAAGTTGCAGTGTCTTTTAGATATCCAAGTGGATGTGTCAAGTAAGAAGTTTGAATGAGTGATTCTGGAGCTTGGGTGAGAGCTCAAGGTAAGAAATTAAATTTCCAAGTCATAACCTACAGATGAGATTTAAGCCCTAGGCTCTGGATGAGATCACTTAGTTACAGTTATTCTCAACCTCAACTGCCCATTCGAATCACCTGGTAAGTCACTTCAGTTGTGTCCGACTCTGTGACCCATGGACTGTCGCCCGCCAGGCTCCTCTGTCCAGAGGGTTCTCCAGGTAAGAATACTGGCGTGGATTGCTATGCTCTTCTCCAAGAATCACCTAGGAAGCTGAAAAAAAAATTTGACGCCAGGCCATTCTCCAAATCAACTAAATCAATATCTCTGGACGTGGCACCCAACCGTTGGGATTTTTAAAGTTCCCCAGTGATTTCAATGAGAATCAAAGGTTGGAAACCACTGATAAGGGAGAAAATGCCAACAGGGAAGAGAAGGAAGCCAGGACCCTTTCATGTGTGCAAGGATGGAGCGTGATAGGGCTGCAGAGGTAGAAGGTTAAGGCAAAAGGCATAGCTTCTTTTGCAGGGCCCAGGACCTGGTTTCTTTTGTGGTTGACCAGCCGGTGAGGACAGCTGTATACTCCATATGCAAAGGGCTGTTCTCTGTGGCTGATGGAGAGCACAGGATGACTTTGGAATTTCAAAATGTGAAGAGTTGAATTCGCTGAATTGAATTCCATTTCATAATGCAATCAGACCTAATTAGACCCAACATACTTACCAACTCTTCCTCTGGCCTTTTTAATTAGGGATAAAAGTTAAGAAAATTTGAACCTGACACTATTTAAGGGTAGAAGATTCTATGCAGAGATGTGGCTGGGTTTCATTGGGAACTCCTGAAGTCAGGTTGTCAGGGAAAAGACTAACTGTCCATTCTAATGTCAAGTTAACAGTGACAACGTGCCAATCTTGGTGTGTAAAAAGATCTTGGGGGCAATCCATTGATAAGCAGCTGTTTGTGGTGTCTTTCCATCTGTGGGGTGTGTGTGCTGAGAGATCCATTCTCTAATATTGAGGTTTCCATTCATTACTCTTCTCACTGCAAACTTTTGTAAATGGCTGTACCTGAATAAGCCAAGAGAACCGTGGCTTGCAGCTGTGTGTTCTCAGCCTTGCTTCCTGAGATTTTGACTCTGTGACCTTGATTTCACTAATTCACTTTCCATGACTGTTGACCAACAAATCAGATAGGTCACATTCATAACTGTTGAGTCCTTTGCAAAGATATAGCACATTCCCTCACCCTGTACCTGCACCTGATCAGGCTCTTAAAAGCTGCCCTTCTATTTCTGGATATTAGGATCATTAAAGGAGAGTGCACAAAGTCCTTGGTTCAAGACTGAGCTCTTCCACTTGCTGGCTGTGAACCCTAGGGCATGCCACTTAGTCTGCTAAGCCTGTTTCCTCCTCTAAAATAGGGAGTCGCTGCCTTATCTCTTTACTGAGATCACTGTCCTTAGAAAAGCGAGTGAATGCAATAACCTTATCTTGATGTATATGAGCCACTGTCGCTGTATCTACTGCACTGAGTGTATGCAGCAGCCATTCATGTACCTTGGACTTCTGCTGCCTTGCCTTCTCACCATCAAGCCTTTCCTTCCTTCCAAATCTCTTGGCACAAACCTCACATTTCTTGAGGAGGTCCTTCTCACTTGTATCATCTTTTTTTGTTTGTTTCTCTCCAATGCCAGAAGAATTTGGTGTTCTTTTAAAGTACCATTTACTTGTATGATTCTCTATAGATATCTTAAATTTATCCCAAGTCTTGATTCTGAATCTGCGTTAGATTGTAAGTTTTGGAGGCTTAGAGACTGGAGATTTCTCCCAACTTTGCAAAGTAATCAATGAGAAGTTTTTATCCATTAATGTGGACTCTTAACTTCTTTTTTTAATCTCTGATTTGCATTTCCTCACTGATCTTTACAAATCAGAATCACCCAGAAAGCAATCAAGTTTGGGATGTTTGTAGATATCTTCCTACATTTATAACTCAGTCCTTCCCTTGTTAAAATAATTCCTGGCCACTAGAGTCTTACAGATAAATGGGTATCAAGCCAATGAGGGTGGGCATGGAAACATACATTTTTGCCTTTCATTAGCAGGATCATGTCTTCATCAACACGCTCCACTGAGATGTCAACATCACTATCCTTCCTTCCCTTTCAAGTTGTTCCAAGCCCAGTGACGTTCAAAATGATGAGTCATTGTTTAAATGTGGAGGCCATCACTCTGCACGCACAACTGTGCGTGCTTGGGTGCCATGCCAACCTGTGATGGTAAACATGACTTTGACCTCCCAGAGGAGGGCCTTCTGGAAATGATCCTCCATGAGCACGAAAGGGGCATAAACCACGATCTCATATTTTTGGAACTGCAACAGGGCTGAGAGGGCTCAAGCTGATGTTTTGTAGGTTTTATGTACTGAACATACATTGTAGAATTCTGTAGTGCGTTAGAACAACTCCATTCTTGATGACAGGAAACCTGAGTTGGGGTCTTGCTCTTTTATTACCTCGCTGTGAGGCCTTGGGCAAGCCATATCACCCCTCTGGACCTCAGAGAGGAAGCAGGTTGAATTGGATCATCTTACAGTTAATTTCTTTAAAGCTCCGAGTTCCTACTGAGGGCTGTGTGATACTGTGACTCACTCACCAAGGACTTTACTCATTTTTCTTGCTCTCTAGTGTTTTTGTTGATCCTGAGAAGTCATAGGAAAAGGGTGACTATTCTGGGAGAGCTTTCTGGATGTCTAAAAGATACATGTGTGACAGACGATACAAGGAGGTCAGAGACCTGAAGGTACAAGTAAGGAAAAAAGAAGAAAAGAGGGTGTCCTTGTGTTTCCCTTTATACTGCCATTTTTCTGGCCCAGTAGTAGCTTTCTGGTCATTCCCAAGGGGTCAAGAGTGGATACTGATTGTTATGGACTGAATGCTGTGTTCCCCTCAAATTCTAATGTTGATGGTATTTGGAGGTGAGGCTCTGGGGAGGGGATGAAGTCCTGAGAATAAAGCCCCCTTGATGGGACTAATGTCCTTACTAGAATAGAGCTGGCTGGCCCTCTCTCTCCCCATCCTTTGACTATAAAATGAGAAGATGACCATCTGTTAACCAGGAAGAGACGACAGCATCAAAAACCCAACCATACTGGCCCTCAGCCAGCCTCCAGAACTACAAGGAGTAAATGTGTAAGCCATCCAGTCAGTGGTATTTATTACAGCAGTTGGAGCTGATGAAGACGGTGATATCCAAGACACAGAGTGTGAACCTGCTTCATCCCCAGTTCCAGGCTGCAGTGATCCCCAAATCACTCAGTTTCGAGGACAAATGTTTGTGGGGTTCCTGTCTGCTTGGAGAGGCTGAACTTAACTGCCCTTGGAGCTCCGATGCTGAACCCTAGCCCTTGCATGCCTCTAAAACTTTAAATAAAGGTATCATGCGTGCATTTTTCGACACTTGCTTTCTTTTTCTTGCTGGGGATCCTTGTTGATGCAGGTAGCTCTAGGTGATTCATGTTAACTACTATTACTTTTCCATTCTAAGACTATATCACTATGTATATATCTTTTGGGGGACATATATGTTGCTTCTATCCTTTTTCTGTTAAAAACAAAGCAACAAAATACATTCTTATACATGTCTCTTTGAGCCCACAGAGTTGTAGAATTAAAGAATATGTGTATTTTCAACCTCAAAATGCTCTTAAAGGGGTCATGCTCATTTATATTTCTATCAACACCATAGGAGAGTTCTTATTTTTTCACTTCATGTATACACAGTATTTTCCAGGCCTTTTAGCTTTTGCCAGTCTCTGATATGGTGAGCTTTTAATCTGGTTCCAGATGTTTAAGGGAATGATTTAAATAGTTTCAATGTTAAGATATTTAATATGGATGCTTAACAGATATTATTTATTAGATTGAAGAAGTTATTAGCCTTATTTTACTATGATTGTAATCCGTGCATGGGTGTTGAGTTTTATCAAATATTTTTGTTCTGCATATTTAGAGGTGATCATCTACCATTGAACATAATCTTCCTAGTGGTATTAGACCCATGTGGCTGGTTTGATGGGAAAATGAGATAAAGACTCTAAAGACCAATCTCTTGCAGTTTTTCAAAACATCAACTTCCAATAGAGCATCTCAAAAGTCACCTCCCACAGTCAGATGGTTGGAGAGGGATTCAGGTATTGTCATGTACCACAAATAATTTATCACGTGCTAAGTGGGGATGTGCCAGGGTGTTGTTAACTGGAGACTATTGCCTCAAAGGCCTAAAGAACAGCATGCTTCCCAATGGGTTATTTGAACAATATGCTATTATTATGGGCCGATGCCTGGGGCTTGGATATATTTTTGTTAAGGTGAAATTTTCTTTGTAATGGACTTGGTTATAATGGGATTTGATCTCCATTCAACTCACTTACCCGTTCTCCCTCTGGCAGTTTTGATAACCTTGCTCCCTATGCAGCAGCCGGCCCAGCTGAGTCTAAGGAGCCTAACATGCCACTAATTTGTGACCAAAGGCTCTCCAACAGGGCTCTCTCCTGAAAAGCCCCAGATCTCTTTGATTTACCAAGCATCCATCCATCATCCATGGCCTTACTCAATCTTCTTTCCCAGGGTATTTATCATATTACATAGTGTAGCTCTCTCAGAACGCTCCCAGCCTGTATAGACACAACCTGTGTTTGTCCCACTTTGTGGATGATGGACGGTTATGTTCCAGAGGGTTCTGAGTTCTCATTTCCAGCTGGTGTGAGTGCCATGTCTGTCTGGCAGGGTGGTAGTCAGTTATAGGATGAGGATAACAGCCTCATACTACAGGTTTTGAGTAAAGGCACGTCTGCCATCTACCTTGCAATGATGTTTGGAGTTTTAATTCATAAATTTGGCCCAGAAGGAGGGTGTACACAATGCAGTCTGCCATATCTCCACTCCAGCCTACTCCATTCAAAGGGGATGCCCCACAGGCACTGGGTTCTGTTAGATAATCTAAGTGCAAATAGATCATTCCTCTTCTCCTGAGTGCTTTGTTATGTGTCCTAAACATTGGCTCTATTTATTTAATCATTTTCTTTCTTTTCTTCTTCTGTACCTAGTCCGATTCTGGAAGAAGTTACAACATGGAAGTTACTTATGGCATTTCAATTGAAAGGTGAAAAGAGAGGGTCAAGGGCCCCCCTCACCAGACCTGTTTCCTCTGCCAAGATATCCAAAGTCTCACCATTGATGGCCCCTGAGAAAATGCAACTCAAGGTTGGATGATGTAAATTGTTGTCACTCTCAGGCCATGATTAATTAATCAGCTCAGTCAGAGATTAGGGTGGGCCCACAGCTGAAGGGACTTAGCAGCAGCAGCACAGGAAGTACAGGGCTTCTCTGGTGGCTTCCCTGGTAAAGAATCCACCTGCCAGTGCAAGAGACTGGGGTTCGATCCTTGGGTCGGGAAGATTCCCTGGAGAAGGAAATGGCAACCCACTCCAGTATTCCTGCCTGGAGAATCCCATGGACAGAGGAGCCTGGTGGGCTACAGTCCATGGGGTTGCAAAGAGTTGGACATGAGTTAGTGACTAAATTGCAATGAGAACAAAGTGTAACACAACATTCATCATTCAGAAAACTTATTAATAAGAACTAATGAGCATGTGCCACTGCTCTGTGAGTCAAAGACATGGCCCATGCCCTCCCCCAGACAGGCACAGAGTCACGTGGTGTCTCTGAAAGAGCCCTAGACTGGGGCCTTGGAATCTTGTACCAGCTGACTCTCAGATCTGAGCACTGAGTGAACCAGGGAGCCCCACGGGGAGAGGGTGGAATAGGATCCAGGTCAGGCCTGCTATGAGCGGAATCGGAATTATGTTCCCCTGGTGCAGCCATCAAAGGGAAATCCCTTTCTCCGTCCTCATGCCTCCGGGTCCCGGTTCTGTCTTCCCACTGAAGTGGGGCACCATTGGTGTTGGTTCCTTGCTTATCCTTTCAGAGATTTTTTAAAGTGGGCTGGTCCATGGGCTTCCCTGGTGGCTCAGACAGTAAAGAATCTGCCTGCAGTGCAGGAGTCCCGGGTTCAATCCCTGGGTCAGGAAGATCCCCTGGAGAAAGGAATGGCAACCCACTCCAGTATTCTTGCCTGGAGAATCCCCTGGGCAGGGAAGCCTGGTGGGTTACAGTCTATGGGGTCACAAAGAGTCAGACACAACTGAGCGAATAAGCAACTTACACTTAATCCATCCAAATCTATCTTCTGTATCCCTTTTCATTTAACACAGGATATAGTACACCATCAACACGGTCCTGCCCTCTGCTTTTTTCCAATTAGCAAGAAGTCTTGGAGATCTTTCCATGTCAATATGGAAAGATCTTTAATCCTTTTCTTTTTAAATACTTAGAATTCCATCGTATGCATGTTCACTAATTTAAACAGTTCCCATATAGGTGGCAATTTGGCTGCTTCCATTCTTTTGCTATTTCAAACAATGCCAAAATGTGTAAGGTTGTATTTACATCCTTTTGCTGCTAGCAAGTATTATCAGTAAGATAGTCCCTAGAAAGCAGAGTTTGTGGTTGAACCAAAGATAAACACATTGGTGATTCTGAAAGTGTGATTATTTTTTTCTGACACTGAATGTGTGGTGTCTTTTAAACCATTACCCATTCTTTGATCATTCAACTCAATTCTGACGTGATTTATCTGAAGTTAGTGTAACACTCGGAGAAGGCAATGGCACCCCACTCCAGTACTCTTGCCTGGAAAATCCCATGGACGGAGGACCCTGGTGGGCTGCAGTCCATGGGGTCGCTGAGGGTCAGACATGACTGAGCTACTTCACTTTTCCCTTTCATGCATTGGAGAAGGAAATGGCAACCCACTCCAGCGTTCTTGCCTGGAGAATCCCAGGGACGGGGGAGCCTGGTGGGCTGCCGTCTATGGGGTCGCACAGAGTTGGACACGACTGAAGTGACTTAGCAGCAGCAGCAGCAGCAGCATTGTTACCCTCCACAGCATTATGACCTTCCCCAAGACTGTCCTCACTTCAGCCATAAACAGGGTACCTGCCAGCTAAGTTTGGGTGCTCTCATGACAGCCCCCTCGGCTTCCATCTGATAATTCACTACAATGACTATGTGTGCTAAGTCCTGCACTGGCAAAAGGTTTCTTTACCACTTAGTTCAGCTCAGTTCAGTCGCTTAGTTGTGTCCGATTCTTTGCAACCCCATGAATCGCAGCACGCCAGGCCTCCCCGTCCGTCACCAACTCCCCAAATTCACTCAAACTCATGTCCATCGAGTCAGTGATACCATCAACCATCTCATCTTCTGTCGTCTCCTTCTCCTCCTGCCCCCAATCCCTCCCAGCATCAGAGTCTTTTTCCAGTGAGTCATCTCTTTGCATGAGGTGGCCAAAGTATTGGAGTTTCAGCCTCAGCATCAGTCCTTCCAATCAACACCCAGGGCTGATCTCCTTTAGAATGGACTGGTTGGATCTCCTTGCATTCCAAGGGACTCTGAAGAGTCTTTTCCAACACCACAGTTCAAAAGCATCAATTCTTCGNCAGGAGGCAGTCCCCTTGAGAGAGCAAGATCCTGCTGGAAGGGTGATTGACCTCACCTATGTCCCTGTCCTGACCCCTGGCCCACTCCCAACCTTGAGCATCGATGCCTAGCGAGTGAGAGAGGAGGTACCGCACTCTCAGTGGTTGTTTCCACTCCGTCTGTTTCAAAACACTGTTAAGATGCAGCTGTAGTTTACACCTGTTTCTGTTCTGTGATGCTTGACTTGGTTTGCACATCTGTGAAGTGCTTGTGCAAGTTCCTGTAACCTTTTCATCTCTGGGAATCTTAAGCATCTCAACGACTGGTTGCTCAGATCTTCTCCAAGAAGCCAAGTAAGAAAGTTTATTCCCCGAAAGGTACAGTGTCTCAACCTGAGTTTTAGCATACCTGAGGCAGCTGCCCACAAGGTAATGGATGGAGGTCCCAGGCAGCAGGGTCTTTTGGCAGCAGCCTGCCTGGAGTCTGATGAGCAGCCAACTCGGAATGAAGATAAAGCACCAGTGAGCTTTGATGGACGATGGGCAAAGCTTGTCTTGAAATTGCTCTCTCAAAACAATATACAAACTAATACACAAATCAATGCAAAGTGTTTAAACCGGCAGGAAAACTCAGCCCATCGATCACACTTAAGCAGGGGAGGGGGCTGTGGAGTTTGGCAATTGCCCGAGTCCCCAAGGCCCCTGGGGAAGGAAACTGTCTCTGGGAACTGACAGCCAGATTTAGCATCTCCCTCCTGAGCACGGTCGCCCGTGCTTTGAAGGAGGTAAAGGAGAGTTCCCAGCTCTGGCCATGCACCTGTACTGTACCGGGCGAGCCCAGCCCCTGTCTCTTCATCCCCCACTGGCCACTCACGGGGGGACTGAACCTTTGGAGGGGGCGCCCTGAGGTGGGTAATAGCTCCAAGCCTTCTGCTGGTNGAGAGTTCCCAGCTCTGGCCATGCACCTGTACTGTACCGGGCGAGCCCAGCCCCTGTCTCTTCATCCCCCACTGGCCACTCACGGGGGGACTGAACCTTTGGAGGGGGCGCCCTGAGGTGGGTAATAGCTCCAAGCCTTCTGCTGGTGATGATGGCAGAGAGTTGGTCTTAACTCAGGGCAGCTAAGCGCCCGGGAGCATGGGGACCGTGACCAGCTTACACTTCATCTCTCAGGCGTGTGTGTTTAATATGTGTCTTTGTTTTTAATAACAATTATACATATTTATGGTGTAAAACATCTTGCTGTACATACACAGAGTGAATTGATGGCTGCAGCCAAGCTAATTAGCATATGCATCACCTCACATGGTTACTGTGTGTGTGTGTGTGTGGTGAGAGTACCTGAAATCTGCTCTCTTAGCAAATGTCCAGTATTCAGTAGAGGATTATTAGCTACAGTCACCACACTGACATGGCTCTCTAGACTGACTTGTCATACGCGACGGCCAGGTGTACCCTTTAACCACCGTCTCCCCGGTTTCCCCAGCTCCCTGCCCCTGGCAACCACCGTTCTATTCTCTGCTTCTAGGTATTCGACACTTTCAGATTCCACGCATAACTGAGCTAGATTATGGTGTGCAAGGATTTGTCTTTCTGTGTCTGATTTACTTCACTCAGCATAATGTCCTTCAGGTTTATCCGTGTCGGCAAAAGTAGCGGGACCGCGCTCTCTCTCTTTTGTATTTTTAGGGCTGAACGCTGTTCCACTGCAGGTAGTCCCCATTTCTTTACGCATCGTCTGCTGATAGACCCTTAGGTGTTTCCATGTCTTGGCCACTGTCAGTAATGCTGCAGTGACCTTGGGGTGTTCCTCGGCTCTCACACCAGCCCTGTCCCTCCTACCCTCTGCCCATCTGGGGTGACTCACTTCTTTCTTCATTCTCTGAATAATTACACAGTGTATCTTGGACCATTTCTTCCATTGAAATCAAGGTCTTAACTTCGTAGCAACCTCCTTTAACCTAGAAGTTTCTTAACTGGTATAGGAGGGGAATAAACATAAGTTATGTTCATAGCAGGCCCTGCAGCTTGCAGAGTCCTCTCATGTACGTGGTTGGTAGTTTCATCTCCATGTGATGGGAGAGGAGCTGAAGCTCAGAGGCGTGAAGCGCTGGGACCAGACTGCTGGAAGGGAAAACCTAGTAGGAATGTGGAATTGAAGCTGTGCTGCATTTCTCAAACCGTTGACCACAGAAGCAGGCCTCTGGCAAGGAGATTGTATTCATCCCAGCTTCCATGGGGTCTCTGGGGAAGCGTCAGGAACTCCATCCTTTGCGCCTATTGTTATGGTTTCCGACCTCTTCTTAGTCAGTGCTTCCCATGCCCTGTACCTTATTCCTGTACCTTAATTGGCCAGGAACTTGGCCAGAGTAAAAGATGGGTACTTTTAAAGAATTTCTTCCCCCATGACTCAAAGCTGAAAGAATAATCCTGTGTCTGGTCATCAGGATAAGGAGAAAGGATTGGAAGCCCCCAGCAAAGGGGCTTATAACTCACAGGGGCAGAGAGCCCCTAAAGGATGGTCACCCATCCCCCCATCTCAAGGCAGTCTCTGCGCCGTCCAGCCAGGTGTGTTCCCAGCTGACCCTCGGGTGTTTCCA
>SJYV01053792.1:40381-89513 GCA_006410875.1 Neotragus pygmaeus
TTTCTTTACGCATCGTCTGCTGATAGACCCTTAGGTGTTTCCATGTCTTGGCCACTGTCAGTAATGCTGCAGTGACCTTGGGGTGTTCCTCGGCTCTCACACCAGCCCTGTCCCTCCTACCCTCTGCCCATCTGGGGTGACTCACTTCTTTCTTCATTCTCTGAATAATTACACAGTGTACCTTGGACCATTTCTTCCATTGAAATCAAGGTCTTAACTTCGTAGCAACCTCCTTTAACCTAGAAGTTTCTTAACTGGTATAGGAGGGGAATAAACATAAGTTATGTTCATAGCAGGCCCTGCAGCTTGCAGAGTCCTCTCATGTACGTGGTTGGTAGTTTCATCTCCATGTGATGGGAGAGGAGCTGAAGCTCAGAGGCGTGAAGCGCTGGGACCAGACTGCTGGAAGGGAAAACCTAGTAGGAACGTGGAATTGAAGCTGTGCTGCATTTCTCAAACCCTTGACCACAGAAGCAGGCCTCTGGCAAGGAGACTGTATTCATCCCAGCTTCCATGGGGTCTCTGGGGAAGCGTCAGGAACTCCATCCTTTGCGCCTATTGTTATGGTTTCCGACCTCTTCTTAGTCAGTGCTTCCCATGCCCTGTACCTTATTCCTGTACCTTAATTGGCCAGGAACTTGGCCAGAGTAAAAGATGGGTACTTTTAAAGAATTTCTTCCCCCATGACTCAAAGCTGAAAGAATAATCCTGTGTCTGGTCATCAGGATAAGGAGTAAGGATTGGAAGCCCCCAGCAAAGGGGCTTATAACTCACAGGGGCAGAGAGCCCCTAAAGGATGGTCACCCATCCCCCCATCTCAAGGCAGTCTCTGCGCCGTCCAGCCAGGTGTGTTCCCAGCTGACCCTCGGGTGTTTCCAAGGGCAGGAAAGGAGATGGCCTTCTTCCGGAGCTCAGCCCACTGATTTCCAAAGCCCTTGCCTAGGAGTTCATTCTCAGTCCCTCCTTCTGGAATTTTCATGCACCGTCTTTGGTTGGTCTGTGCTGTGTTACGATGTCTCAAACCTGTGAAGTCGTTCCCTGAACCTGTGGGCTGTTCTCTGCGCCCATAGGGCTCACCCCTGGAGTATATGGTCACTCCTGGGTGTCCAGTCATACAGATGGTGTGGACAAACTGGAGGCCCTGCCGAGGAGAGGGAGCAACAAGTGGTGTGGATGGGCCACTGCGCCACAAGGAGAATGGTCCAGCAGTCTGTATACGATGGAAAAGGGACTCGAGTTACTGAGTGAGGTTTCAAAGAGGTACACTTGGGAAAATGCAGGGATGTGTGGAGATGAGAAGCACCAAGGTGGGAGCTGTGGGGAACGTAACTGGAGAGAAAGGCAGGGATCTGGGCTTGCAGGCTGAGCGCCATGCCAGGGAGTTTGGTCCTGAGGGCAGTAGGGAGCCAGGGAAGGTCAGTGTACAGTAGCAACCTGCTTAGATGTGTGTTCCGAGGTCAGAAGGAGGCTGTATGCAGGAGGGTTTGGAAGGGGCATGACCAGAGGCAAGGGGGGCCCTCAGAGGCCTGAACAGTGTACACCTGCACCTAAAGTGGAAACTTTGGGCTCTTCCACGGGGCTAGGCATTGCACAGGCTACTCCTTCACTCAAAGGCCAGGATCTCAGACGAAGTGCAAGATGAGGATGTGGGAAGTAGAGGAGGGGTTGCCTGAAGGAGGGCTCCTGTGGTGGATCACATGGGGTCTGATCACCCGCCGAGCTGCTGTCCCGGGAACAGCCACCACGTGAAAGCCCACAGCTGCCCTCTCTCTGCTGTCTGCGTGCCCCAGTCAGTCCAGCATCTGGGCCCTGGCAGCTGCTGGGAAGGCCGGAGAATTCCAGGTTCCCCTTAGGAGGAGAGGAGAACGTGGGCTTCCCTGATGGCTTGGCTAGTAAAGAATCCGCCTGCAATGCGGGAGACCTGGGTTCAGTCCCTGGGTTGGGAAGATCCCCTGGAGAAGGGAAAGGCTACCCATTCCAGTATTTTGGGCTGGAGAATTCCATAGACTGTATAGTCCACGGGGTCACAAAGAGTCAGACACAACTGAGCGACTTTCACTTTAGAGGAGAAGCCCCCCAAAATGATTCACAGAGGGCCAAGCAGCGGGGTTTTCTGAATACCTGCTCCCTGGTTTCTGCTGACATAAAGAAAAGCCCCAAAGCTCTGGTTTTCATAGACACACAGAAGGGCTGAGGTCAGAGCTCATCCCGGCGAAGCCTTTGGGGGCAGTGGCTCAGGTCTTACCTGCTGGGGCCCGGGGAGGTCCAGACCCGTCCCATCACAATTTTTTTTTTTTTGATCGTGGCAAAATATACATCACACAAAATTTTCTGTCTTTACCAGCTCTCAGTGTGCAGTTCAATAGCATTTGATTCATTCATGTTGTTGTGCGACCAATTTCCAGAATTATTTTCAGTTTTCAGAATTGAAACTCTGGACCCATGAGACAGTAACTCCCCATTCCTCCTTTCCCCAGCTCCCAGAAAGCAACTTCTATTCTCTGTCTCTGTAAACCTGACTGCTCTAGGTACCTCTCACAAGTGGAATCACACAACGCTTGTTTTTTTTGTGTGTGACTGGCTTATTTCCCATAGCACAATGTCCTCACGAATCTTCCATGCAGCTGGTATCAAAATTGTCTTCCTTTTTAAGGATGCATAATATTCTATTGTGTGTCTACACTACATTCGGTGTATCTGTCTGGCTGCTGATGGACGCATGGGTTACTTCCACCTTTTGGCTAACGTTGCTGTGAGCATGAGGGTATAAATATCTCCCGAGACCCTGCTCTCAGTTCTCTGGGGTTTGTTCACCCAGACGTGGCATTGCTGGATCATATGGTAATTCTACTTTCAATTTTTTGAGGAGCCGCTATGCTGCTTTCCACAGTGGGTGTCCCGCTGGCCACCTCAGTTGCTCTACGACATGACTGTAAGCCACAGGCCCACCAAGGAGGTGGGGTGCAGACTGCGTGGCAGCCGTGTTGGGCACGTCACTCAACAACCACACAACCACACTCTCGTAAGCCCTGGGGTGGGGGTGGGGAGCAGGGCGCAGTAGAATCTGTCAGCCAGCTGAAGCGCAGAGTCACTTTTGTTCAACTTCAGAGCCTTGGGTTTAAAGGTAAAAAGTTCCCCCTAAATGTACCTTTAAGAAACTATGGATATTTTGAATAAGCTTCTTGAGTTATAGGTTATGTAGAGGGCTAATTACCTTACATCCTTTATTCACTTTCTTTTTGTTATGATGAGAAATTTCAGAATGTCGCATTCTACACAGAACCTTTTTGTGAGGATCTCCAGAATGCAAGGACTGTTTTGCTACTCGGTTCCAGGAGATATCCTGAAGTTGGAAGATGCAGGAACTAATATTTCTGACTAATGGCTGCTCCGCTGAGGTGTGGTGGAGTGGGCTCTGGCTGGGGGTGTCCTCTTAGACTCCCTTCTCTGGGAACTTGCCCCCCTCCTCTGGGCCTTGGCTTCCGGCTGCCATATTTCTGCTGTCTCCCCACCTGCCTGCTTCCTGACTAAGGGATTTGCTACTGACCCACACTGAAACCATTCAGATTCTTCTAAAAATTTGGGCCTGTGTCTAAGGCAGGGGTCGGTCAACTAGCCAAATCCTGCCTACTGTCAGCCTGTTTTTGTAAATAAAGTTTTGTTGAAGTGAGGCCACATGCCCATCCATTTATGTATAGACCAGGGCTGCTTTTACCAACAATGGTAGAGTGGTGCCAGAGACTGGACGGCCCACAGAGCTGAAAATATTCTCTGCCCAGCATTTAAGGAAGAAGCTTGCCCACCCTTGGTGTAAGCGCAACCAGTCAGTCTCTGTGAAGGCCTGGGCCCCATGTGAGAGCCCCCACATTCTGCCATGAGGAGAAGAGAAAGCCAGTCTGCAGACAGAGAGGCCTGGAGAGGGTTGTTTTTTTGTTTTTGTTTTTGTTTTTTGCTTAAGCCCAATTAGGTCTCTAATTTTTTGAGACAAAAACTAGTTTTGCAATCTCAGTTCAGTTCAGTTCAGTTCAGTTGCTTAGTCATGTCTGACTCATTGCGACCCCATGGACTGCAGCACACCAGGCCTCCCTGTCCATCACTGACTCCCAGAGATNTGGAGAGGGTTGTTTTTTTGTTTTTGTTTTTGTTTTTTGCTTAAGCCCAATTAGGTCTCTAATTTTTTGAGACAAAAACTAGTTTTGCAATCTCAGTTCAGTTCAGTTCAGTTCAGTTGCTTAGTCATGTCTGACTCATTGCGACCCCATGGACTGCAGCACACCAGGCCTCCCTGTCCATCACTGACTCCCAGAGATTACTCAAACTCATGTCCATTGAGTTGGTGATGCCATCCAACCACCTCATCCTCTGTTGTCCCCTTCTCCTCTCACCTTCAATCTTTCCTAGCATCAGGGTCTTTTCAAACGAGTCAGCTCTTCACATCAGGTGGCTGATTTCCTTTAGGATGGACTGGTTGGCTCTCCTTGCAGTCCAAGGGCTCCTCCCACTACTCAAAGGCGAGTGGTGGACCAGCACATCCCACTCACTCAGGAGCTCCTGCCTTTCCTCCATCCTTTCCTTGGAGCCAGTGAGTCTCTCCTGGCCCTGCCCAGGGAAGTAGGTGTGCACAAAGCTTGGCAGCTGTGCTGACACAGAGAAAAAGTTGTTGCTAGGAGCCCAGGATCAGAGCCCCGGAGCGTGGCCTCTCGTTCCTGACTGACAGCCACTGCGTCCTCCCAGCAGGAGCTGGAGTGGCCTCCAAACCTTGTGCATCCCAGCAGCTGTAGTCAGGCAAAAAGCCAGAAGCTTCCAACCCTGGCCTTTCTGCCCTTGAGCTCTTTGAAACATTTCTCTCCAGTCCACTTTGGATTTCTTTTGGTAACTTTTTAATAAAAATGGGCTCAAATGTAATCTGGAATTGAACACTTCTGGCACTGGCGGCCTATTAAAGACAAACACAATGTTTGGCACAGAGTAGACCAGCAGCTGAAGTTTCAATTAGTAGCAGAATTCAAACTAATTCCTGAGGAGGGCTCTTGGTTCAAGACGGCAGCTGGAACACATGTTTTCCTCTTTGTTACTCCTTAATATTTCACTGGAATAAAATGATAAATAATACCTATCGTGGCAAAGAAATGGGAACCAGGGGGAGATTGCCAGTAAGCAAGAAAGTTCAACCCTTTCCTGGAAGATGGAATAAATGGAATTTGTGATACATGCAGCAATCAAATAAGCATCAACCTGGAATGGAAGAGGGCAGCAGTGGGTATGAGAACCAGCAAACCTGGTAGAAACTGAAAGCGTTCTGGATTCATAGTTTGCAGGCACGGCGGGAGGCAGGAATAAGAAATGAGATTCCCAGAGGAGGAATGGCTGAGTTGGTGTGGCCCACCTGCCATACTCTGGTACAGTTTAAGCTGGTGTCTTCTCCAAGCTGACATATAAAGGCTATATCCTTAAACCAACCTTCTGGAGAAGGTTGGCTTCCCAAGTGGCTCAGTTGTCAAGAATCCGCCTGCCAGTGCAGGAGACACAGGAGTCAAGGGTTCAGTCTCTCAGTTGGAAAGAGCCCCTGAAGGAGGAAATGGCAGCCCACTCCAGTGTTCTTGCCTGGAGAATCCCATGGAGAGATGAGCCTTATGGGCTACCGTCCATGGGGTCGCAAAAAGTCAGCCTCCCTGAGCAACTGAGCACATGCATACATATTAGACAAGGTTAAGGCATCAAGTGCAGATTGTGGCATTCCAGGTTAGAGCCTCCACTTTCTGGCACTTGAATCCATAGCTGAGTTGTCAAGGCCAAACCCGTCAGCTGGCATGCCACCAGGCAACATTTCATACCCCACAGAGAGCTCCCAATCAGAGTTCCAGGGACGAGACTTGGTGAAAAAATAGATCTCTTTGGTTCCAATACAATGCAGAGAAAGACCACATCAGTGGTCTAGTCCTTTACATCTGTGGAATGACAACCAAAAGTCACAAAAATTTGAGAAGAACCCCAGAACCCAAGAGACAGACCAAGATAAACAGACTTACCACAGTGGAATTCTGGGCTAATTCATTAAAAAAATCTTATAATTCATACACTTGGATTCTGTAAGAGCATATTATATCCATGAAACAGGGTGAGAGGTAATAAGACACAGAAGAATAACAAGAGACAGTTCTTAGAGATTAAAAAGTTTTTGTTATCGAAATAAAAAATTCAAAACAAGCTTGGAACATTAAGTCAAAGGAATCTCTCTAAATGTAGAACAGAAATATTGGAGAAGATATTAAAGCATTAGAACACATCCTGAGGTCACACATAAAAGGGGAAAGAATCACAGAGAGTTGAGAAAATGGAAATTAGCAAGGAAACAGGAGAAGAAAATTTCTCAGGGCTGAAGGACTGAATTTTAAAGGGCTCAGGATATTCAGAAAAATAAATGAAAACAAAACAACCTAATCCTTAGATGCTTTTCTGTAAACTTCTAGAACACCAAAGATAATCCGTAGAACCTAAAATCTCCCAGGGAGATCAAATAGGTCACCCTAAAGGAGCTGAATTCAAACTCGCAACTGGCTTTTCGTCTATAACCTTCAGTGCTACAAGACAATATGATCATGCTTCCAAAGGTCTGAGGAAATGAGATTAAAAAAAAAAAACAAAACACGACAACAATTGGGGACTTCCCTGATGGTCTAGTAGTTAAAGAATCTGCCTTTCAATGCAGAGGACATGAGTTTGATCCCTGGTTGGGGAACTAAGACCCCACAGGTTGCAGNAAAAAAAAAAAAAAAAACACGACAACAACTGGGGACTTCCCTGATGGTCTAGTAGTTAAAGAATCTGCCTTTCAATGCAGAGGACATGAGTTTGATCCCTGGTTGGGGAACTAAGACCCCACAGGTTGCAGGGCTACTGAGCCTCCATGCTCCACAGTCCGTGCACACCAGTGAAAGATTCCACATGATGTGACTAAGACCCAACACAGCCAAATAAATATATTTTTCTTCACATGGCTCAACTGTCAGTTATATATTAGGGCAAAATAAGCACATTTAATTTCCCTGTACCCTTTTAAGGAAATTATTTGAGGATGAATCCCAGAAGCTTGGGGAAGTCACAAAGGAAGAGAAAGACATAAAATCCAGGAGACAGGAGGACAGTCTAATCAAGGAAGAAGGTTCAGGGACCCCAGGTAGCAGGATGGTGCTAAGTCTGGAGCAGAGCCAATTCTGGTGGACAGCCAGCCCAGACTGGAGAAGAGGGCAGTGCTCCGACTGGGAGAGTGTCCAAGAAAACTGGCCGGTCCTCGTGGCAGGTAACATGATCGAGAGGGTGGAAAATCCTGAGGTATGAAAAATGCCCATCATTCAAGGAAAAAAATAATGTATTCAGAAATGCCTAGAGAAATAAGAAGCTGTGCTGGAAAGTCATTTTCCAAATAGCAAGAAAAATGTGTCATGATTTTGAGCAATTGCTGGAATCTAAAAAACCGAATTCATTGAACTTTATGCTACAGGGATGGTTCTTGAGTGGCCAAGGGACTGTAATCCCAGGCTAGCAGAGGAGGAATACTCTGATACAGTGGCCCTACTTGTTTGGGCTGTGAGCCATGTATATTGGTTGATAACACTGTTTACAGTATTATAACCCCACTTTTTAGTTTATCAACTCTAAACAGTATCCATTGATATTAATATTGATCTGTAAAATACAAGGATTTGAATTTTTTGGAGTAAAGATATGGGAATTTAGAACATGGGATTGTGGCTGCAAAATGTGACCATTAACTGTGTCAATTTAACATGATCATTCACCCGAGGGAGGTTGAGGACGGAAGGGAGACAGAAGGATAGAGCACGAATATTCTCAGCTTACAAGAAGGAGAATGAGAGACTTCCCTGTTGGTCTAGTGGTTAAGAATCCCCCTGCTGATGCAGCTCACACGAGTTTGACTCCTGGCCCGGGAAGATTCCACGTGCCGCAGGGCAACTAAACCTGTGCACCGCAGCTACTGAGCCTGAGTGCTGGAGCCCCGTGCTCTGCAACCAGAGACACCACCGCAGAGAAGGGCACACGGCAACCAAAGAGCAGCCTCTGCTCGCTGCAACTGGAGAAAGCCTGCCTGCAGCAGCGGAGACCCAGTGCCACCAAAACCAAGTAAAATGTTCTTTAAAAAGGAGAATCAAAATACTGTAGTTGATGAGACAGTAAGTGGAGACACAGTATGTATGTTATTTAATGTTATGAAAGTAACCACATATATCTATAAAAAATAATACGAAACCACAAACCCTGTGCTAGGCCTTCAAGGAGAGCAGTGTAAGTGAATTCAAATCCTTATATTTTACAGATCAATATCAGTGGATACTGTTTAGAGTTGATAAACTAAAAAGTGGGATTATAAGCACTAGTTTGATGAAGACAGTAGCCACCAGCAGACACTGCATTGATCCTCTGGGTTTGCTATAGGGACAGGTGGGGCTGAGCGGGGCTGAGCTCCCAGAGGCTTTGGGACTCAGACCTTTCCGCATTCCCAAGTGCACCATATGAGTCGTATCTGTTCGTACACTCTGCAAAGTGAGGTTAGGGTGGACTGTTTTCGAACCTAGTGGGCCTTGCCCTTTCCTATCTCAGTTCATCGTCTGTCCTGGTTGCCAGGAATGAGTTTGGAGTCCACAGGGTTCCATGTGGTCAGTTGGGGCCTATGGGATGCTGGTGATCAGAAGCACAACTTTGATGCTCTTTGGAACCAGGAAGGACCTTCTAAGTGTCATGAAAGTGTCTTACCAACTGATCCTAAAACCACTGTGTGGTGCTCTGCTGGTGATATCTAGTGCTTGAGATGAGCCCAGGTCTTTGTGGGTTTCCCTGGGAGATGCTGGTTTCTACTGCTAGGGTGATTCTTAAAGAGTCAGCATACTTTAAGGAGGAGAAAGCACTACATTTTGCTGCCCTGGTTAAAGTGTATCGAAGAGTCACCCAGAAGACATGGCTAATGAAAATGTGATGTCCTCCTGTCACCTGTGCTAAGGGACAGTCCTTTGCAGTTACAGATGCTGCATTTGGCAGCACATAATAAAAACCAGGGGCTTCCCAGGTGGCACTAGTGGTAAAGAGCCCACCTGCCAATGCAGAAGATGTAAGAGACGCCAGTTCAATCCCTGGGTTGGGAAGATCCCCTGGAGAAGGACAGGGCAACCCACTCCAGTATTCTTCCTGGAGAATCCCATGGACAGAGGAGCCTGGCAGACTACACCCCATAGGGTCGCAAAGAGCTGGACTTGACTGAAGTCCAGCATGCACAATAAAAACAGGACAGGTCTTCACCAAAGGACATAGTAGACTTTCTAGGAAAATGGGGCAGAAAAGGGAGCCCTGTAAACGTTACTTCATGGGCTAAGGATGCTCTTCAGAGATGGACATGGTCCCTTGACGATGTGTCAAAATCCCTTCAATGTCAAGTGACTGAAATAAAAAAACATCTGAAAAGCATCTCAGAACAATGGAGGAGAACTTTAGAAACAAATGACGGATGATTTGAATGAAAACACTCATCTTCAGGAAGGTCTAGAACTATTTGCCCAAGAAAAGCAAAGAGCTTGAGAATCAAAGGATCCGGAGAGGGGTTTCCTGGATGGCTCAGTAGTAAAGAATTCACCTGCCAATGCAGGAGACACTGGTTTGATCCCTGGTCTGGAAAGACATGCCTTGGAGCACCTCAGCCCGTGCACCATAGCTACTAAGCCTGTGCCCTAGCCCGTGCTCTGCAACAGGAGAAGCCTCTGCAGTGAGAAGCCTCCTGCTCATCAGAACTAGAGAAAACCTCGCACAGTAGTAAAGACTCGGCATTGCCAAAAATAAACGGATAAGTAGACAAAATTATATATTTAAAACAAAGAATCAGGAGGATAAAGAAGCTTGAAAACAAAAAAGTATATGAATGGGAAAGGTCATAGATGAGAAAGAGAGCTAGTTCAAATACCTGGCTGAAACAGTTCTAAAGGTGGTAGGTTTGCCTGCTCTCTTTAGAGGAAATCACATGCATGATGGCAACTTAGAACTAGAGACAAAGATGGAAACAGAAGATGGAGACCACCTAATATCTCAGTCAGAAATTGACTGAAAGAAACTCCTTGATCTGCGAATTTAAAAGTGTCGTTTAAAGGACTTGGAGAAAGGCAAAACATATCCAGAAAATTATGTGGGAAAAAAAAAATGAATGAAGACCTTACAGAACAAAGGAAAAGTCTTCAAACTGAGCAAGCCCCTTTTGCAGCCTGAAAATCCACAGCTTGAAGGTGAGATTCAGAAGCTTCAGCTGAATCTTGAAGTAGATAGAGTCACGCAAATTCAGAGAAAATCCATCAGATAGGAAATCACTGCTCAAAAATAGAGAAGAAACATCCCCAAAGTGCATAGAAACACGAACCACACACATCAGAAGGTGGCTGAAGACACCGACAGAGAACGGGGAAGAATCGCTTCCTTCTATCCAAACCAGATTCTCTTCTATGAGGATGTTCCTTCTATGAGGAAGTTGGATGGGGTTTCTCTTGGCAGAGAGAAAGCTTAATGAGCTGAGACTGACTGAGCTAAGATCACATTGGCTAAACTGGTTTCCCAGGTGGCGCTAGTGGTAGAGAGGAAGCATAAAAGACTGAGCGTTTGATACCTGTGTAGGGAAGACCTCTGGAGGAGGGCATGGCAACCCACACCAGTATTCTTGCCTGGAGACTCCCATGCGCAGAGGAGCCTGGAGGGCTGCACCCCATAGGGGCTCAAGGAGTCAGACACTACTGAAGCAACTTAGCACGCGTGTACAATGTTGGCTAACATCAACTTTAAGACCCAGTCTTTCCCCAGTGGCTTTTCCGTTTGTGACGTCCCTCAGGCAGCCCATAAGGCCTGGGAGTGTCAGGGGATCCTCTGATCCCCCAGGAGAGAGAAGGATGAAGCTGTAGGGGCTCCGGGCTCTGGGGTCTCAAGCGGGTTTCACTCAACTTTGACAGTGGCTGACTGCAGCAAGATGTTCGCCTATGTTTTCTCTCTGTTAAAGTAATTTTGATTTATCTCTTCTTAGTTT
Source organism: Neotragus pygmaeus (assembly GCA_006410875.1). Taxonomy (NCBI): domain Eukaryota; kingdom Metazoa; phylum Chordata; class Mammalia; order Artiodactyla; family Bovidae; genus Neotragus; species Neotragus pygmaeus. The sequence continues at coordinate 51,450 of SJYV01053792.1, forward strand.
AGCTGCTGTGATTTAACTGATGCTATAATTGGTCTTATTAAAGTTTGATAGCGTAAGAAACAGGTAATAGCCACTCAGAGAGCTGAGAATGGATGAATTTGAGAACTTGCCTCTGGGAGGGAAATGAGGAAAAGGGGATGGGTCTGGTCATCTGAAGCAACCAAAGAGAATGGCCTGGGGCATCATGTCTGGCCCCCAAGAGCATCCAGTACAGGCAGGCTGGCTTCAGCCACTTCTTTGGGGGTGATTGGAGCCAGGAGACCATGTGCTTTGCTATTGCTCTGACTTACAAATACTTCTTTGTAATTACTATGTCATATTTACACCACCTGGCCCTAGTCACTTACGTGTGCCTGTTCTTTTGAGAAAAATTAAAACTGTAAACAAAAAAATTATGGGGGTTCTATTGTATGACAGGAATGATCCTGGGTACTGAGACTGGGAAAGCAAACAAATAACTGGAGGTGACGTTTGTTTTGAACAACTGAAGATAAAAGACGTATGTTAAGTAAATCAGCTCAAGCACCTGCCCATTCTCCCCACCTTGCCAGCTGTGCCTTTCTGTGGAAGGTGGTCTTTGCTAGGTCCCAGGGTGAGGGCTTCTAAAGTAACCAGCCTTTTCATTTGTGTACACCTTTGACCAGCCTTGAAGAAGGCCCGAGAATGGCCAGAGATTTGCAGTAATCAGAGAGATTTAAATTGATGNCTGTGCCTTTCTGTGGAAGGTGGTCTTTGCTAGGTCCCAGGGTGAGGGCTTCTAAAGTAACCAGCCTTTTCATTTGTGTACACCTTTGACCAGCCTTGAAGAAGGCCCGAGAATGGCCAGAGATTTGCAGTAATCAGAGAGATTTAAATTGATGATTTAAATTGTGTGTCGGGGTTCAGATTTCGTATTGCTGGAGGGATGATGCACACAGGATTTAGCTTTGCCTTTTTTTTTTTTTCCCTGAGTGGCTTGCTGTCCTTTTAAGCTTGAATACCTTTTCCCCAAAACAAACCTAAAAGCAAACAAACACACACAATCCCTACCATGTTCATTCTAGAAGAATTGAGTCACTTGGGGCCAGTGGAGCCAAGGTGATGAATTCAATCCCCCACCCGGGGTTGTTCTGTGTCTGGGTATCAGTCAAATCCCTGGAGGGCCAGGGCTCAATCTTATTTATCCTTCAACCCTTTGTACTGGAGACAGAGTACACAGTGCTCAAAAAAAATTACTGTTAAATAAATAAAAGTAATTTGTGCTATATACGAAAATATAAGGTGTCAACAAATAATCCACTAAGAAGTTTATCCCTCGGATATGTGATTTGGTCCTGAGCACATAAGTCGTATAGTTCATCCATCCACTGTCTTTCTCCCAAAAGCTGAGTGGTTGGATGAATAAGCAAGCGGATGCCCATGTTCAGAAGTGAGCTTTTGCTGTGAGCAGGTAGAGGCTGAACGTTTTAGACCAAACCCCTCTGCACCGTGGATACAGCTACTGCAGCACCACCACGGGCCAGAGGCATTTACATGCCCTCAATTAAGAAAAAGGCAGCATCCATTCTGTTGTCAAGACCACTTCAACAAGATTAATTTCCTTTGGGGTTTTTGTTTCTGTATTTTAATAATCTAACATGGTAGTGCTCTACACACACTGAATGGTGGCTCTTTCTACTCTCATTTTGTCTTTTTTCTCACATTGATCAAAGGTTTCACTGCATATTGTCCTTTATTCCTCCACACCCTCAACTTTCTAATTTTATCTTGCAGGGAGCTGGCCTGGCTTTAACCAGACCAGAGAACACACTCACTCAGACCCAGGAATAGGTGTTTGACGGTTGCTCATGCCCAGCTCTGAAGTTTCTGTCACCAGTGGGACCCGGTCCCTAGTCATCATAGAGAAGAGGGGCTAGAAGCACGGCAGGTCATGATCAGGACGAAACAGCAAGATCAGAAAGGACTTGGGAAAGAGAGAGAGAAGAACCACACTCTCCATCCTCTGTCTTGGGGGTGCAGTTATCACCAGGAAGCTACACAGTTCCCTGCCCACGATCTCCTGTCCTGATCCCACCCACAAAGTTGTGGAAAGGGATGGGTAGCTCTTTATTACAGTCGAAACTGAACACTTCTTTTCTCATCCTTCTAGGCTGAAGAAGGGTTACCTTCTTGGTCCTCTGTTTTCCCCATCTGTAAATTGGGGATCCTGACATTTACTTACTGAGGAAGGCAAAGAAGTCTCCCGGTAAACACTAGCCCAATGAAACTAACCTCATCATCCACTACGCAAAGAAACATCGATAAAAGCCATGGCAAGACTGGCCTCCCTCCTGACTGAGGTCTAATCCCTGGGGGGGAGGAAGCCGCTTCCTGCTGAAAGGAGAGCTCTGCAGAGGGATGTTTTATGGGTCCTGCTGAGAACATAGGGGATACAGTGAAACACAAAGACACAAGTTCTTTGAGCTGGAGATCTCATCCATTCTGCTTGACAGACATAAATTACTGACCAGACTCAAGCATTTCCCCTCTTGGTCATCACCCGACGAAGGGGAGAGCTTTTATTTTCTAAATGATTTATTGATCCGATAAAATTATTGTTACATCATCTCTAGCGCCCATCACCACTCACAATGGGAAAGCATTATAGGGAAAATGAATGCTCCCTCTGGAATGAGGTATAGAGCGTGCATGCCTCTGTGTGTGTGAGAGAGAGACAGAGAGGATGTGTGAGTGTGCACGTGCGTGTGTAGAGATTTCTGATTGAGGAAGAAGGGGAGTTTCATTAATGTTGGTTGATGGAGTTCCAGCACTCACATGCAAAAGCCACGCAGCTCTCCTGGGACCCTCCTCAGGCTGCGGTGGAAATTAGACGCTGATAGGAAAAGGCAAGGAAAGGGTTTAGTAGAGCAAGGCCTTCCGACTTAAAGAGTGAGACTAAAGGGCTCTTGTCAGATGCCATATGTCTTCCTTAAAGGAGGAGGGAGGGTGCACAGGCAGTGTGGAATTCCAGGCAGCTGGAATGACAGGGGAAGAGGCTGAAGAGTGGGATGGTTGAGTGCATGCCAACCTTTTTCAAAGCCTGCTTCCTAGCAGTGTCGGGGGAGAAAGCCTTGTCACTCACCACCCAAGGAAGCTCCAAAGATCCTGGGAGGTTGCAGCCTCCTGAGGCAAGTTACTGGTGGATTAATGACCTTGAGTCAAGTCGGTTGTGTGGAACTGTGCCCCTCTACATTCACAGAGGTGGTGGGCTTGTGGGTAGGACTACAAAGCAGGACCAGCTTTTACCACCTGGCCCCTGAAGACAGTTGTGTCTGAGTCCTTGGCTACCTCTCTAGGTCTTAGAGAGCCCTGGATCTGCATAGAGGATTTCTCTGACTTCCGTGGGCTTAAGGGAACAGCTGCACCGGGGGAGTTNCAGGACCAGCTTTTACCACCTGGCCCCTGAAGACAGTTGTGTCTGAGTCCTTGGCTACCTCTCTAGGTCTTAGAGAGCCCTGGATCTGCATAGAGGATTTCTCTGACTTCCGTGGGCTTAAGGGAACAGCTGCACCGGGGGAGTTTTTCTCTCTTGACTGAATGGACTCTTTCCCAAAGCATCCTAGCAGTCAGCCATGATGCCCTGGCCCTCCTGGGAGCCCTCGGGTAGAGCACAGAGCCTCCCAAGCAAGCTTTGACCAGTGGGAGAACAGCCCTCAGTCCTGGGAAATCCACAAGTCAGGCTAAGTATATATGTGCAGGGACATGTACATACACACACACAGAAACTCTGACAAAAGATGAAGATGTTTGTTAGTATGAAGTTGTTATCCTGGGGGAAGAAATCTGAACCAGGTTGGACTTTCTTACCCATATGGTTTAGGAGTACTTCAATGTTGAAGTACACATGAGGTTTTAGCATTTGGGGTCCTGGTCTATTTGGATGCTTTGCACCTGGAGTCCCTAAATGAAGGAGCTGTGATGACTGGGTTGACCTCTCAGGGAACCTTGAGCCTGCTAGATGGTGCAGCTTGATGAGCCATCGACCTCGTGGAGACTTCTGGGGCCCCTCACCTCCTAAGTTCTTATTTCCTCTCCTTATATTCAAGTTTATGCGTTTGGAACACAGCTTAGTGGAAACAGACATACCGATAATATAAGTTTAGGTAAGGAAACCAAGGAGAAGGAAATGGCAACCCATTCCAGTACTCTTGCCTGGAAAATTCCATGGATAGAGGAGCCTGGTAGGCTACAGTTCATGGGGTTGCAAAGAGTTGGACACGACTGAGTGACTTCACTTTTTCTTTGTATAGTTCCTTTTGGACAAGGAAATGGCAACCCACTCCAGTGTTCTTGCCTGGAGAATCCCATGGANCGGTCCCTAGTCATCATAGAGAAGAGGGGCTAGAAGCACGGCAGGTCATGATCAGGACGAAACAGCAAGATCAGAAAGGACTTGGGAAAGAGAGAGAGAAGAACCACACTCTCCATCCTCTGTCTTGGGGGTGCAGTTATCACCAGGAAGCTACACAGTTCCCTGCCCACGATCTCCTGTCCTGATCCCACCCACAAAGTTGTGGAAAGGGATGGGTAGCTCTTTATTACAGTCGAAACTGAACACTTCTTTTCTCATCCTTCTAGGCTGAAGAAGGGTTACCTTCTTGGTCCTCTGTTTTCCCCATCTGTAAATTGGGGATCCTGACATTTACTTACTGAGGAAGGCAAAGAAGTCTCCCGGTAAACACTAGCCCAATGAAACTAACCTCATCATCCACTACGCAAAGAAACATCGATAAAAGCCATGGCAAGACTGGCCTCCCTCCTGACTGAGGTCTAATCCCTGGGGGGGAGGAAGCCGCTTCCTGCTGAAAGGAGAGCTCTGCAGAGGGATGTTTTATGGGTCCTGCTGAGAACATAGGGGATACAGTAAAACACAAAGACACAAGTTCTTTGAGCTGGAGATCTCATCCATTCTGCTTGACAGACATAAATTACTGACCAGACTCAAGCATTTCCCCTCTTGGTCATCACCCGACGAAGGGGAGAGCTTTTATTTTCTAAATGATTTATTGATCCGATAAAATTATTGTTACATCATCTCTAGCGCCCATCACCACTCACAATGGGAAAGCATTATAGGGAAAATGAATGCTCCCTCTGGAATGAGGTATAGAGCGTGCATGCCTCTGTGTGTGTGAGAGAGAGACAGAGAGGATGTGTGAGTGTGCACGTGCGTGTGTAGAGATTTCTGATTGAGGAAGAAGGGGAGTTTCATTAATGTTGGTTGATGGAGTTCCAGCACTCACATGCAAAAGCCACGCAGCTCTCCTGGGACCCTCCTCAGGCTGCGGTGGAAATTAGACGCTGATAGGAAAAGGCAAGGAAAGGGTTTAGTAGAGCAAGGCCTTCCGACTTAAAGAGTGAGACTAAAGGGCTCTTGTCAGATGCCATATGTCTTCCTTAAAGGAGGAGGGAGGGTGCACAGGCAGTGTGGAATTCCAGGCAGCTGGAATGACAGGGGAAGAGGCTGAAGAGTGGGATGGTTGAGTGCATGCCAACCTTTTTCAAAGCCTGCTTCCTAGCAGTGTCGGGGGAGAAAGCCTTGTCACTCACCACCCAAGGAAGCTCCAAAGATCCTGGGAGGTTGCAGCCTCCTGAGGCAAGTTACTGGTGGATTAATGACCTTGAGTCAAGTCGGTTGTGTGGAACTGTGCCCCTCTACATTCACAGAGGTGGTGGGCTTGTGGGTAGGACTACAAAGCAGGACCAGCTTTTACCACCTGGCCCCTGAAGACAGTTGTGTCTGAGTCCTTGGCTACCTCTCTAGGTCTTAGAGAGCCCTGGATCTGCATAGAGGATTTCTCTGACTTCCGTGGGCTTAAGGGAACAGCTGCACCGGGGGAGTTTTTCTCTCTTGACTGAATGGACTCTTTCCCAAAGCATCCTAGCAGTCAGCCATGATGCCCTGGCCCTCCTGGGAGCCCTCGGGTAGAGCACAGAGCCTCCCAAGCAAGCTTTGACCAGTGGGAGAACAGCCCTCAGTCCTGGGAAATCCACAAGTCAGGCTAAGTATATATGTGCAGGGACATGTACATACACACACACAGAAACTCTGACAAAAGATGAAGATGTTTGTTAGTATGAAGTTGTTATCCTGGGGGAAGAAATCTGAACCAGGTTGGACTTTCTTACCCATATGGTTTAGGAGTACTTCAATGTTGAAGTACACATGAGGTTTTAGCATTTGGGGTCCTGGTCTATTTGGATGCTTTGCACCTGGAGTCCCTAAATGAAGGAGCTGTGATGACTGGGTTGACCTCTCAGGGAACCTTGAGCCTGCTAGATGGTGCAGCTTGATGAGCCATCGACCTCGTGGAGACTTCTGGGGCCCCTCACCTCCTAAGTTCTTATTTCCTCTCCTTATATTCAAGTTTATGCGTTTGGAACACAGCTTAGTGGAAACAGACATACCGATAATATAAGTTTAGGTAAGGAAACCAAGGAGAAGGAAATGGCAACCCATTCCAGTACTCTTGCCTGGAAAATTCCATGGATAGAGGAGCCTGGTAGGCTACAGTTCATGGGGTTGCAAAGAGTTGGACACGACTGAGTGACTTCACTTTTTCTTTGTATAGTTCCTTTTGGACAAGGAAATGGCAACCCACTCCAGTGTTCTTGCCTGGAGAATCCCATGGACAGAGGGGCCTGGTGGGCTACAGTCTATGTTGCAAAGAGTCGGACGAGACTAAGCAACTAACACACACACACAAGGAAACTAAGGGTGCCATGCTTCTCTTGCTTAGGTCAGTTCAACTTTGCTCTTCAGCTGCAGCAAGGTCTACATGGCTCTGCCCCTTTTGGGACCCTGCTTGCCCATCAGAAGGGAGCCAAGAGGAGGGACGGATGCCCATGGGACACCTGATAGCCCAGGAACCACTGGGTTGTGGTTTAAGAATGTTGCTGTGGGTGTCTTTAGGAAGAAGTGGGGGACACCAAGCCTGGCTAAGAGGAATCTATATAAAGATGTGATGGGGTGGAAGGCTTGTCCCAGGGAGTAGTTGCTTTCCACACTGGATGTGATCTCCAGTTGGAAAAAAGAGAAGAGCCCCAGAGTGTAAAGTGAAAACTTCTCCAGACCTCTGTCCACAGGTTACAACCGAACAAACCCTCCTCAGTAGCAGAGTTGTCTTACCATTCTTTTTCCAGAAAACCTATGTTACACCCTGAGACTTCTCTAGTGGCTCAGACAGTAAAGAAGCTGCCCATAATGCAGGCAACCCGGGTTCGATCCCTGGATTGGGAAGATTCCCTGGAGAATGAAGTGGCAACCCACTCCAGTATTCTTCCCTGGAGAATCCCATGAACAGAGGAACCTGGTGGGCTACAGTCCATGGGGTTGCAAAGAGTCAGATATGACTAAGCAACTAACACACTTTCACTATGTTATACCCTAATTCTAGCCACAAGACAGCCAGCTCAGCTTTCAAAATGTTACACATTCTCAACACATCTTAGCCATACAGTAATGTCTCTCTATTCCACTGCATCCCTAGCTCCTTCTGAGACAATTTCCTCAGTGGTTTCCGTATATGTTGCACTCAATTCCAAAGTTCAGCAAAACTATGTCCTTCTAAAGCTCCACACTTCCCTTTGATACCTAGCCTCTTGAAGCTCCAGTTTTCTCAGCTGTAAAGAGGAGATAATGGTACCTGGTTCCTGAGCCTAGTACTTGTAAAATACTTGATCAATGTCAGCTGCTATAACACATATGATGCTGATGATGGTACTGGTGTGATGTCAGTTGGTCAAATATTCCCAGGTTGTAGGATGAGTCCACAGAGTTTTGATGGTGATTCTGGAGAAGGGTGTAACTTCTGCAGTCAATTGCAAATGCATAATGAAAGAAAACCTCTTGGAATATACGGACAGACAAGAACCCCTGAATCTGAGGGCTGAATGCCTCTGGTGTGCCAGACTAGCCAGCTCAATGGCATTGCTCACACTCTACACCCTGGCTGTCCATTTTGTGTTGAGCTTAATCCATCTTGTTTTCAGAAACCCAAGAATATTTCAAAAACGGTCTTCGCAGCTGCCTTGGGAATGAGCCATGTGATTACCTGTTAACGTAACTGTGTGATGGCTCTTCCGCATGCTGCTTCGTTGTTTTAGAGTTATCTTAAAAGCTTTCCAGAGATGGTAGGGAAGGAAGGGACTCTAAATGGAGAAAGGAAACCAAGAGGGAAACAAGGGACGTCAAAGTAAGAGCCCTAGAGACCCATCACCAAACATGAGCTTGATCTGGGAAGTCAAGTCTTAGAGCTAGCTGATGGCTTTTCTCTCCACAGTGGATGATTATATTACAGATAATTTGTGTGGCTGTAAGCATTCATTTGGAAACAAACAAACTCAAAGCTTTAATGATGGGATGTCACTGGAGAAATCCCTTCTTCTGATGTTCTTTGCATCACATCAGTTTCACAGAGAGGATCAGACACTTCCAGTTGGCATTTGACGCTTCTTTCATCCTGTCCTTACTCACAAGGGTACCGCCAGGACTGACCTTGGCAATGTCTAGAAGACTCTTTAGCACCTCCTGCCAGGATGCCAGCGTTATGTGCTTCCCACCTCTACTTTCAACAACTGTGGCCAGGCTAGTTTAAAAGGCTCTGCTAAACCCATTCACACTGAGGAGTCTGTGATTATCAGTAATTTAAGGCTGCCCTTAAGGTACCCTTTCCTGAGTATGGGCACCTTTTAAAGTTGGGGTGATGCCCTCACCCGAAGGAATGCATCACATAATGGCAGGATGTGAGGCCTCATGGGTTGCTGTGGCAGGGAAGGCCCTGAGGAATGGGTGATTTAGTGCAAGACTCTTTTCAGAATCTCTCCAAATTATACCACACAGGTGACCTTTACTCTTCCAGCAGTTTAAGGGTATAGCAGCAATTATAGTCTGCGGAGAGCCTGGTACTTGAAGGAAGAGGAAGTTTTGGCAAAGACAGTGCAGTCTTGTTGCTATATACCAGACCCTCGACATTCTTAAAGGCCATGGCCTCACACCTTAGTGAATTACTAAGTTTGAGACTAAGTCATAGAATTCCTACCCTCACAAGGTAATAAACTATAATTGAAAAACCTAGTGCTTCTTTCAGATCCATGATGTTTTGATAAATAGGGGACCCAGATTATTGATAAAGCTACCTTGTGACTTGGAGCATCATGTGATAAGACATCTTCTTTCTCTTTCCCCATGCCTACTGCTGCCTTTCTTGGGGGACTCAGTTTCCCACAAAACCCCTCAGGCTTCATCACCTCCCATGTGGTTCTGCCTCCAGATGACGAATAGAAGAGAACAAAGTGCCCTGCCATGGACTCTGTCCACGTGCCTGGCCCAGAGTGCACGATTCAAGTCTGTGCCATGGCAAAATGACTCAGGACTCTCGTCACGTGTCATAAGTTATGGGATCATTCGTGAATAGTTAACACCATAAATGCTAAGCCTTAAATGCCAAGGGTCTCCTGGGCTGATACAGAAATGACTTTAACACATGAGCCGGGTGCTGGGAAACTTCATTCCCTGTCGTGGGGCTGCCCACGGGAGGCCATCCTTGGAATTATGCTTGTATCGCCCACCTTTGTCTCCTGACCTACGTGCTAGCTTCTTAGGGGGAACTTAGAACAACTGAAATGTATTGTCTTGCAGCTGTAGAGGCCAGTCCAAAGCGAAGCTGTCAGCAGGGCCACGCTCTCTCTGAGGGCACTGGGGAAGGGTGTGTTCAAGGTCTCTCTCCTAGGTTCTGGTAGCCTCAGAGGTCCCTTGACTTTAGATGGATGACTGTTGTCTTCCCGTGCCTCTCCACATCCCTCCTCTCTGCTTGTCTCTGCTCTCCACATGACATTCATTTTTATGAATCCACTGGTCTCTGGGTTTAGGGTCCCTCTTCTTAGCAATTACATCTGCAGCTACCCTACTTCCAAATAAGGTCGTGTTCTGAGGGACTGGAGGTGAATACGTCAACTGTGAATTTGGGGGGAGACACAATTCAACCCACAGCAACCTCATAAACTTCTAGACTCTGCTAATGTTTGTGAGGAGGCCACTCTCAGGGAGTGATAAACCCTGAATTGCTTTAACACTCCAACGAGGGATAAACACCTAGTTTGACTTGTTCTTACCCACCTCCCCTCACACATGTGTACACATGTGCACATGCATGCACGCATGTACACACACACACAGCTGCTTTTTTTTTTTCCCCGCACAGCAGCTTTTAAAGAAGTTTTAGCACTGCATGCTGGTTGGGATGGCAGAAAGCATGTGGGAGCCCAGAGCCAAGCACGGAGGGGTTAAACGTGGAAGCTGGAAGCTCTCATCAAAGGCAAGCATCCGTTCACCACGGGGGCCTTGGGGACAGAGGAGACAAGGACGTCTGCTCTGTCTGCCTCTGCCCTGGCTTGTGGTGAGGCTGTGTCCTTTGAGAGAAGAAATCTGATCACCCCAAAGAATGACCATGCCCCACGGACCACAGGACGATGGGAACTGGGTGCTTCTGCCAGAGCAGTCCTGCCCACCTGCACTCTGGCTGGAATGAATGAGCAATGACACCTGAGCTGGCTAGGTTTCAAGATAAGTCTGGCCCTGTCCTTGCTTGTCTCTGAGGCCCAGGGGACATAAGCCTTTTGAGGGAACATCCACCTAGAGCCGCTCCTCAGAGCCTCCAGGCTGGGCTTGGGCCACTTCCAGGAGCAAGGCTGCTGTCTGCAGCTCGGTGAGTGCTTGTCTCCTGAGCATGGCGGGGAGGTGGCTGGGGTAGGACTGAGATCTGAGACCTGCACTCGGTGGTCAGTACTCTTCCTCAGCCAAGAGACTCTGTCTGCCCAGAGGAAGTGATAGATTCCTCTTCAACTCTCTCACTTCCATTTCCCTCCTACTCATAATTCTGCTTCAGAACAGCCTCCAAGCTTGAGACCAGCATCCTCTGCAAAGGGGCCCCTAATGTCCTCACTCTCCCTTTTACAGGAGACCTGCCCCCTCAGGTAGGGATAGGCGCCAAGTTGGAGCCAACCATGGACGGGGCCAGTTAACCAGTGTTCTCCAAAGCCTCTGACCGAAACTGCGGTTTCCCCTGTTGCAGCCCAGATGACCATCAGTGGGCCGTCTGCACTCACTGAGGTATCTGTCTTGCAGAGAGGCTGACGCACTGATTGGTCTACCCTCTCGCTCAGCCCCCTCATGGCTGGAGAGGAGGGAGCCATGGACAGGAACCAATCCAGAGTGCATGTGGGGGCATCAGACAGAGTCTCGAGAGTTGTCTTGATAGGATAGTGGCAGGAGTTGGAGCAGGAGAGTCCGCTGATGGGCACGCCTGCTCGGAGTTCTGGCTGTGTCAGGTGGCGTCACAGGCATGGTCTCATTTACTCCTCACAGCCGTCCCGAGTAGCAGTTCTCATCATTTTTCCAGAGGAGGCCAACGAGGCACAGAATCCCTCCAGGGAGTCTTAAAATGGTCACTGACAAGGTCAGTGTTAAATTTATTATTAAAAAAACCCCACAACAGGGTGATTTGAGGAGTTACCCTGACAGAGTTTCTCCCTGGACAAACTCTAATCAGGTTCCTCTGAACCCTTTCCTCAACTAAGCCCTGACTTCTGAGCTTCTGTCTCTGCATTGTCCAAGTTTAGGAAGAATCCTGCTAAGTCTGTTTAGCCAAAGCCCAGCCTCCCTTGATATCTGATCATCCTAAAATCTCATTGGGTTCTACACCCTCCACCAACCCTCAGGTGATGTCTGATCACCCGGCTACCCTCAGCAAGAATCCTGTTAGGTTAGTCAAGTCTGAATCCATTCTCCCCCACCTCGGATGCTTCCTCTTAGTAATTTTCCATCTGCTGACACCCACGTGGTTCCTTGGCTGTACATTCTCACTTTTCTTTGTCATATTCAGAATTGAGTGCAACCTCTCACCCCCACGGCAAAACCCCACTGCAGTGGTCGCTATGCATACTGTATCTTGGTGTGTGCACATGCCTGCATGCATGATTGGTCCTTTCCAACTCTTTGGGACCCCACGAACTGTGGCTCCCCAGGCTCCTCTGTCCATGGGATTTCCCAGGCAAGAACACTAGAGTGGGTTGCCATTCCCTCCTCCAGGGCATCTTCCTGACCCAGGGATTGAACCTGAGTCCCCCGTGTCTCTTGCACTGGTAGGCGGATTCTTTACCACCAGCACTGCCTGGGAAGCCCCTGTCTTGGCAGCTGGCCTTCCGTTCTTTAACAGGCATCATGAATAATCTATCTTCAACTATACCAAGGGCTTACCAGTGCCTTTAGGGGCAGGAGAGGAGAAGGGATCTACATCCAGGGAAACCATTCCCAGCATTATGATCTTTGTGACCATTAAAACTTTCTGGAAATCTTAAACAAGCAGGCCTATCACTGCCATTGGCAGAGGAGCTAGAGAGAAGGGAAACATCTGATGCACAGTTGAAAGCAGTAGCAGGCTTTGTGGGCAAATGTACCGTCTTTGGAGGTATAAGCAAAATATAAAACCTGGAGGAAATTCCTGGGTGCTTTTGTGAGGTAATCTAGGCAGGCCAGGCATGAAGGATATTGGTCCCTGAGAGGCAGAAAGAAACAGAGCAATTAGATGCCACTCTGTTCCCCTCTCTTCCTCAACACATCCTTAAGTATCCGGTTAAAAGAGAGATCACTATTACTACAATCAGAGAAAAGCAATCTGGGCCTTTATTCCAGCTTTTTCTTCTCCTTTCCTGAAAGCTTGCAAAGTGCCTGGTGTTACAGGGAGAAAAATATCACCCAGAGCTCTCAAACAAGACAAAAACGACCCCCCATCACCACTCTAGTACTTGCTCCAAGTCTGGCAGGACAGGTTTCCGGCAGTGCCCGTGCTCTTGAGATAGGGTCACCCTTGTGTCAACACCAGCAGCCAAGGGCACACACTGAGGCTCTGGGGAAATGTGGTGGGGTGACCCCTGTTTTGCTGTCCTTATGGATCCAGGCACAAAGGTGCTGGAGCAGAAGGCAGCGGAATGTCAAGTTCTAAGCCAAAGTGGGCGCGTGTAGCAAGCAGAGGGCAGGGTCAAGCACATGCGTTAAAATATCCATCCACTTAGAAGCCAGAATGTTTACAGCACAGGCTCATAGCAGGCATTGGCAGACCACGGCCCCACGGGCCAAGTCTGACTTGAGGTTTGTTGTTGTAAGGCCCCTGAACTAAGCATGGTTTTTACATTTTTAGAGTCAGGAAGAAAAGTCAAAAGAAAGAATAATATTTGTGACAGGTGAAAATGATGTGAAATTCAAATTTTAGTGTCCATAAATAAAGTTTAATTGGAGCACAGCTGGTTTGTCTACATTACTGGCTACAGCTGGTTTTGCCCCGTGATAGCAGAGTGGAGCAGTAGCAGCAGAGACGGCGTGGCCCTCAAACCCTAAGATGTTTATTATCTGGCCCTTTCACAGAAGGAGTTTGTTGACCCCTGGCTAAGTGGAATTTAAATCCTGGCTCTAACACTTTCAGACTGGGTGACCTTGGGCCAGTTCTCCAGCCTTCATAAACCACGTGTTTGTCATCTATAAAATGGAGATACGAGTACGCTTGCCCTATGGAGATGTTAGATTGAGACAGCAGATGTAAAGGAAGTACTTAGCAGAGGGCTTGGGGCAGAATAAATACTCAGTAAAGGTTTGTTACTGATACTCTGTTTTCAAAGCTTCTCAAGGAGAGGAGTTTGGCCTCTGTGACAGACATTGCTGATTTACTAACCCTGTGTATCTTCTCAAGGTCTTCCCAGGTGGATCAAGTGGTAAAGAATCTGCCTGCCAATGCAGGAAACGCGGGTTCGATCCCTGGGTTGAGAAGATCCCCTGGAGAAGGAAATGGCTACCCACTCTAGGATTCTTGCCTGGAGACTTCCATGTTCAGAGGAGCCTGGTGGGCTACAGTCCTTGGGTTCGCAAGGAGCCAGCATGACTGAGCGACTGGGCACATCTCTTTCTTCCCAATATGCTGCTCTGAGGCTAGAAAGGGGACAGTCATACGATACAATCTGGCTGTGTGTGTGTGCTGTCGTATCTGACTCTTTAGCGACCTCGTAGACTGTAGTCTGACAGGCTCCTCTGTCCATGGGATTCTCCCGGCAAGAGTACTGAAGTGGGTTGCCATTTCCTTCTCCAGGGGATCTCCCTGACCCAGGGATCGAACCCATGTCTCTTGCATCTCCTGCACTGACATGAAGATTCTTTGCCACTGGCACCACCTAGGAAGCTTTCACAGTCTGGCCAATAAATGGAAGTTTGCTTTGAGTGTTCTTTGCTATTGCTTTCCTAATTAAAGCGATGGTATGGCCGAGTCCCCCTAATTCTCCACCTTCCCATCTCGACTTATAATAAGATGTGATGTCTGGAGCTGGGTCAGCCATTTTGGGCCCATGAAACCAACACCCAATAGAATTACAGAGATCAGTTTCTCTGACATCAGTAAGCTGTTAAGTCAATGTTATCAGGTACCTACCTTCAAACTTTTTGTTGTTTGAGAAACATAAAACCCTATTTGTTTAAATCATTCTAAGTCAAGTTTGCTATTACCTTTAACTGAAGACATTTCTGATTATTATATCCTTTTGGAAGTTAATTGGAAAGTAGAGGACCCATGTGCCAGAGTGGAGGGCTTTTGAGTGAGGAAATCTAAAGTGACCAATAGATAGAGGGATATGAATATATACCTTTTGAGGAATTCAGTTCAGAGACACAGGCCCCAGAGAAGAGAGACAAGAGCTCAGAGCTCTGGTCAGGTTAAGCTTTGGCAAAGAGTCGCTGTTAGGACACAGGCAAGGAAAGGTTAAGACTTTGCCTTTCGTCTGTGGAGCTGATAGGGAAGGACAAAGCCTATGAGCATTCATGAGGCTGCTAAGAGGGAGAGGAAACATTAAAATAGATACTAGCAGCTTAATTAAAATCTGCAGACTTCTAGAAAACATACCTATGTTCTAGTCCTTTGAGTCAGTTAACAGCCTAAAGAAAATCTGTGCATTAGATCTAAGCAACTCTAAATAAGGCCAGCCCCAGGGGACCCCAGGAGAAGCAGTGCAGGCTGGTCCACGGAGAGGCGAGTCTTCCCCCAGCTGGCCTTGACCCACTTAGATTTCCAGTAGTGAAAAATGGTGTGTGGGAAGGAAGTGTAAGAGAAATCGCCTCCGTGGGCTGGGCTATACCTGTTTTCTGGCAATCTTTGCAAATAGTTGGTCCTCCCTGGATCAGTCTGGGAAGGCTTTGTCAAGGAGGGGAGGTTTTAGTTTAAGCGTATGGCTTCTTATATATCTTCTGTTTAGAGAAGTAATACATGTTCATTATAGAACATTCAAATGATGCAGAGAAGCATAAAAAGAAAGAAAAATCACTTTGAAATTCCAACGTTNTATTAAGGGTCCTTCATTAGGCAAAAGGCTTCTCATTTTTGAACAAACAAAGCCTCCAAAATTAATGATCTTCACCTCTAATCTGTCACTGGGCAGGGGTGGCAAAGAGTTCCATTTCTTTTTAACATTTCCACAGCGCCCTGGGTGAGAAAGGTGCTCCCTCTTAAAATCCTGCCAGGCCCGTCCCCTGCCATTAGGATTGCCTTTTTTCAGAGCCACCAAATTAACCATTGGGGGACTAATTAGTTTTGTTTCCAGGCGTCTCGGGAAACTTTGGCTCTATCAGCTGAAATAAGAAACTTTTACCTGTTAATTTCTGGGGCATCCATGAAACCGATAGTTGTGTTCTTATTTTTCAGATGAGGAAACTGAGGTCTTAGGCTGGCCTGGGGTCCCATAGCCAGGCAGGGGGTGGGCAGGGGGATCCAGATCTCCGCCTCTTCCACCCGCAAGCCCTATCCCAGCCTCTGCCCTGTCTCTTATACACATCTAGATGTGTATAAGAGACAGCCCCACCCCCACTCCGCCATAGGCAACCACAGTTCCAGACTTCCTTCTGGGCTTATATTCATATTTAATTAGAAGTTTTACACAAATGGGATCCCATTATGCTGAACATGCTTTCTTTTTATTTTCTCCCTTCTCTTTTGCATCCTATTTTTCACTGGTAGGACGACTTCTTCTTGGTAACTGCAGACACCCGTCGTCCTTCACATTTCTTTGCACAGCTCACTTGGGGATGGAATTGGGGGACTGTTTGGACAGTGAGAAGGAGAGGTCTGGCAGTTCTCTGGCTGGACATGAAGCCTGGGGATGATGTAGAATAAGTTCTTGATGGAGTTTCATGTAAAAATGTAGGTTAGGGTGGAGACGAGGAGGCTGGCAGAGGTGAAGATCCCGTGAAGAGGTGGGTAGCCGCCCATCCTCCTGAGCCTGCATCCCAAGCACAGCGCTCACTCATCCCCTCTCTGCCCCTCCCACCCTAGCATGAGTTATTTAAGGGACCTGCTGGCTGGCTGCATGCCCGCCTGCCCCTTGGAGAGTCCCGGTGCCTGATCTGTTGTGCCGATGCCCTGATGGTTACCTGGTCCTGCCTGAGGTGGTCAGAAGTGGGGCACACGCTTCACTCCCCGCCGCCCCCAAAGCCCAAGGAGACTGCATTGCCAACCAGTAAATGAAGTGGATGAATGATCCTGGCCAGAGAACCTGCTGGGTGATTTGCTCCGGGCACGTCTTCCCTGGTAACTAGGTCCTTCCCCAAAACCAAACCTGTAACTCAGAAGCTTGCTTCACGGACACAGAAACGGAGCACAAGGTGCTGGAAAATTATGTCCTAGATTTTATGCTAAGGGAAGCTGCACTCCTTTGACCCTTCAGTATTCCCCCTGACTGGTCTTTGGATTTATTTCGATCACTCCAGTTTTCCTGTCCTTCATTCACCCTCTACTCCTTCCTGTATGGGGATCAATATGGCAGAATGCATCACTCTGTGGGAGCCTGGGGTCTGGAGGCCACCCGACTTCACAGCCTGGCTCCTTTAGCTACCTGCTGTGTGACC
Source organism: Neotragus pygmaeus (assembly GCA_006410875.1). NCBI lineage: Eukaryota > Metazoa > Chordata > Mammalia > Artiodactyla > Bovidae > Neotragus > Neotragus pygmaeus. Next base: position 68,401 of record SJYV01053792.1, read on the forward strand.
TTGGAGAAGTTACTCAACTTCTCTGAGCACCTGTTTCTCCACCTGTAAGATGAGGATGCGGATGGTCCTGTATCTCTCGGGTGTGCTGTGGGCATGCCTTTCTTTTTCACAACTTCGGTTCATAGTCAAAGGGAGTGTCCACCAACCTGGTTTCCCACCGTCCTCTCCCATAAGCGTGGCTTTCCAGGCTCCANGGCTCCATGCCTTCATTCTTTCTGGAGTTATTTCTCCACTGATCTCCAGTAGCATATTGGGCATCTACTAACCTGGGGAGTTCCTCTTTCAGTATCCTATCATTTTACCTTGTCATACTGATCATGGGGTTCTCAAGGCAAGAATACTGAAGTGGTTTTCCATTCCCTTCTCCAGTGGAACACATTCAGACCTCTCCACCATGATCCATCCATTTTGGGTTTCCCTGCAGGCATGGCTTAGTTTCATTGAGTTAGGCAAGGCTGTGATCATAGTGTGATTAGATTGACTAGTTTTCTGTGAGTATGGTTTCAGTGTGTCTGCCCTCTGATGCCCTCTTGCAACACCTACCATCTTACTTGGGTTTCTCTTAACCTCAGGCATCAGGTATCTCTTCACGGATACTCCAGCAAAGCGCAGCCACAGCTCCTTACTTTGGATGATGGGTATCTCCTTACTGCTGCCCTTCCTGACCTTCAACATGGGATAGCTCCTCTAGGCCCTCCTGCACCCGCGCAGCCATAGGGGACTGGAATGCAAAAGTAGGAAGTCAAGAAACACCTGAAGTAACAGGCAAATTTGACCTTGGATTGCGGAATAAAGCAGGGCAGAGACTAATAGAGTTTTGCCAAAAAAATGCACTGCTCATAGCAGATACCCTCTTCCAACAACACAAGAGAAGATTCCACATGGACATCACCAGATGGTCAACACCAAAATCAGATTGAGTATATTCTTTGTAGCCAAAGATGGAAAAGCTCTATACAGTCTACAGAAACAAGACCAGGAGCTGACTGTGGCTCAGATCATGAACTCCTTATTACCAAATTCAGACTGAANTTCGATGTGTTAATGAGAACCAGAAATAACATTTCAGAGCTAGAAGTAGTAGGTGGCAAGCAGTGCTTAGGGGCAGTGAGAAGAGGGACTGCAAACAGATGTGAATGGGAGATGGAGACCTCTCCGGAGCACCAGGGGTGGTGGGAGGCACCCCTTGCCTCTCCATCTGCCCTGTTTGGGGCACGTGTTCCGGCGACATGCTGAGCATCAGTCCAGACTGGTGAGATGTGTTCCCAGCTTAGCTGGGCTGGTGATCGAGTTCCTTCCTGCGTTTACTATTGAATGCTGCAGGGAAGGATGGGGGGCAGAGGACCACAGCTTGGAGACTGGGACCCCTGGGCTGGGTTCTTTTTCTTTTCCCCATGTGTATTTTGGTGACCTGACCTGGATATCCAAGGAGCCTGGGCACGGACATGGAGAAAGAACTGGCTGAGAGTCAAAATGGGCCGACTGCCGATCCCCCACACCCAGATTTAAACCCAGTTGTGACTTCTTGCCACCCCAGGGTGATGGGAAAGAAGACAAACAAAAAATCCAGGTCCCACTGAAGGGTAATGTTAGAGCAAGTCTCCCCAACCTCTGAAATCTATCTGATGCCTGATGATCCGAGGTGGACCTGATATATAATAATAGAAATGAAGTACACAATAAAGGTAACGCACTTGAATCATCCTGAAACCAGCCCCCACCCCCTGGTCTGGTGCCCAAAAGGCTGGGGACAGACTCAGTTCCTGTAAACTTTGGGAAGTAAGGGCTGCATCAAGTTCAGAGGCTGAGCAAGGGGCTCTGCCCCTCCACCCTACAGTCAAGCCCCCAGCTCATGCTTTGCTGGGTATGTGGGGGTGAGGGTAGGTTAAACACAGGAATGTCCCTCTTTCCCCCCTTGCTCCCCACTTGTCCATGCCATCAAGAGCCAGGACGCAGCCTAAGGCCTCTGCCAGGCTTGAGTTCCTGGCGTTTTGAACCCACAGCTGAGCTCCCGAGAAGGATTCTGGAGAAGGAGAGCATCATAGATGCTACTGCTGAGAACCAGCTTCCTTCTTCTAGTCGGGGGCTTCATGAACAACAAGGCATGAAAAACACGTTCAGCTGATTGCTGCCCTGAGAACGTTTTCAGATGTCATGGATGCTGTAAATTTCAGAGATGGAAGGTGGGGGGCTGCCTTAGAGCTGGGGTGGGGGTGATGGGGCTCAGCCTCTCTCTTCCCAAATGACAGGCGCACAGCAGGACCAGAGTCGGGACAGCCTGGCCCAGCTGCCACCAGCAGTGTTTCATTTTGTTTTTAAAGAAATGAACTTAATTCACTTCAGAACAGAAAACGAGCATGACACACAGCTCTTTATAGTCCTAGTTCTCATCCGTGATTTGTCAATAATTATATACCCTTTTAGATAGCGGTAATCACTGTGTATGGAGCGTTTTATGTTGCTTTCTTACTTAACATGATTTAAAACGTGTTTTCTGTGTATGGACATAGTTTCCGTGTTGGATGTACATAGCTGTGTGACGTCCCGTTCAGCTGACACCCTGTAATTTGTTTAGCCAAGCTGTTCTCCTATGGCTGGACATTTGGGTTGTTTCCAGCTTTTCACCATTCAAAACAGGGCCGGCAGCCACATCTTCAGATGGTACAATGATGATAAAGAGCTGAGATGTTGCTGACTTTATTTTCCCTGGCAACTGAGTTTAGAGAGAGCCTCAGTATTGCTCCTCCCAAATGCGGGAGCAATTAAACAGCTGCCTTGAAGGATGGCTGGATGATTTATAGCAGCGAGATGCATGCAGTCAGTTTGTCAGTATCCTGCGGCATTAAGGATACGCTTGTTAATTATCTGTGGTTAATATGATAATTTAGGAAAAACAACACCTATTAAGGGTCCTTCATTAGGCAAAAGGCTTCTCATTTTTGAACAAACAAAGCCTCCAAAATTAATGATCTTCACCTCTAATCTGTCACTGGGCAGGGGTGGCAAAGAGTTCCATTTCTTTTTAACATTTCCACAGCGCCCTGGGTGAGAAAGGTGCTCCCTCTTAAAATCCTGCCAGGCCCGTCCCCTGCCATTAGGATTGCCTTTTTTCAGAGCCACCAAATTAACCATTGGGGGACTAATTAGTTTTGTTTCCAGGCGTCTCGGGAAACTTTGGCTCTATCAGCTGAAATAAGAAACTTTTACCTGTTAATTTCTGGGGCATCCATGAAACCGATAGTTGTGTTCTTATTTTTCAGATGAGGAAACTGAGGTCTTAGGCTGGCCTGGGGTCCCATAGCCAGGCAGGGGGTGGGCAGGGGGATCCAGATCTCCGCCTCTTCCACCCGCAAGCCCTATCCCAGCCTCTGCCCTTTCCCGGCAAGATGCTCTCACTCAGGGGAATCCCTCCAACCAGATCTTACTGTGGGGAAACTTCCCGCTTGCTTCAATTCCAGGAGAGGGAGGGAGTGGGCAGAGAAAAAGGGCAACACGTAATGTGAGGCGAGAGACAGTATCTGGAAGACCTGAGAGGAATAACCCGTCAGTACGTAACCTCATCCTTAAACTTCGATAAGTATTGAGTGTAGCTCATGGGCTGTGTTCAGTCACTGCTCCCCCCAGTCACCCTCCACCACCCCATCCTCGTATTTCATTCCGGCCTGAACAGTGCAAACTCCATCCAAGCCATCAAGAATAATTTTTATATNTAACCTCATCCTTAAACTTCGATAAGTATTGAGTGTAGCTCATGGGCTGTGTTCAGTCACTGCTCCCCCCAGTCACCCTCCACCACCCCATCCTCGTATTTCATTCCGGCCTGAACAGTGCAAACTCCATCCAAGCCATCAAGAATAATTTTTATATATGGGGCCTCCGCTGAGCCAGTCTCTGTGGCACAGATTCCCAATTATCCTGTTGGGTGGTGGTGGGGGTCAGGGGTGAGGGGGGAGGAGGCTTTCCTGAGTGGGAGGCCCCCTTGGGAGTCAGCAACATCCAACACAGCAGCTTCCCAGCTCTTTCCTGGAGGGCAACAGCGGTGCCCACTTGGAAACACCACGACACCCTGCACTGTGTCTTTTGTGAAGAGTTCGGAGGAGGGAAGGGATGTGATGCTTGTCCATGTGAACAGGGTTTTGACTGTGACTCTTCAGAATAAACCCGAGAGATCTGTGTTACCATCCCCATCGAAACCACAGAGAAAGGGAGGCTGCAAGAGGTTAAGTCTCTGGGCAGGGTCACACAGGGATTAAATTGCAGCGAGCTACATTTAAACTCAGATGCTCCTTTCAGGTGCCATTCTTCCCCTCAGCGCCACACCCCTGGGGGGCATGACCCCATAGACTGGGGCTCTCTAGAGGGGCGGGCAGGGTGGCGTAAAGGGTGTCAAGGCAGAAGTTACAGGGCAGAGGCAACCTAGCGTGCCTGGAGGGGCAGTACTTCCCGCCCAGGGGTGTCACATGGATGCTGGCTGTGGTCTCTGAGGACGGACAGGAGCCTGTCCAACGTAACTTTGCCTCCGTGTGTGTCTGAGTGCCCACTTGGTCATTATGGGGGCCTCTGAAGAGAGATGATTGGTCCAGGTTTTGACTCCTGCTGCCATTTAGCTAAATGTGTAGCCTCTAGCAACCACCTAACTTCTTTTAGAACCTCAATTTCCTCTTTGATGGACCAAGATGATTACCATCCATTTGGGCTAAATCCCCGAGAAGACCAAGTCAGATCAGTTGCAAAGTGACTTGGAAATTGAAGCATCCTTGTTATTAAAATGAACAAATGCAGGTGTAGAGAGAGATGACCACCTTTTCTCTCCCAGCTTCCTCTTTCTGCCCAACAAGTTTCCCTTCCAAGATTCCCTTAACTAATTCTTTTACTGGGTTCTTCAGAGTGAGGGGCCAGCCTCATCAGAGATGATGGGAGGGGGGCTGCTGGACATGGACCTCCTGATCCAGAATTACATGGAGGCAGGGGAAGCCCAGGCGTCTGCCTCGTTAGCTTGCCCCCGGGTGAAGCTTGTACCAGAGCTTTTGTTGTTCTTTCCACTCTCTTGCTGGGCCCGTTTCTCTGCTTTAGGACCCGTGGAAGAAGGGCTGAAGGGAGAGTGCAGGGGTTTGTGTTCTTTTGCCTGCTTTCTGCAGGTGGCCAGGCCTGGTTCCCCATCTGCGGAGGTAGCGATCCCCAGACCTGCTTTTCCTTCAGTCTGACAAATCAGAAGCCTGTTTGGTGCTCCCACTTCCAACACAACACTGGCTCTCTCCTTTTAGAGGCTCACCAAGCCTCTTCCTGGGGGATGGTGTGGTGACTTGGAGAACACCCACTGGGCCTAGCGCATCCTCAGATTTGCTGTGTGACGTCACCACATTCCTGGAGCTCCGTGTGTCTCTGAGCCTCTGTCCCACAGTCAGGAGAGGGACGTGATCTACCGAGCGAGGCCCTGCTGGTGTTGCCAGGTCAGGCTTCCGGGTGCTGAAGCTAGTTTTTATCAAGTCTGCACCTTTCCTCTAACAGCGAAGCAGGGTGTGGCCTTGTGACCCGAGGGAGTCCCCAGCCAGGAGGCAGGGATGGGTGAGATGTTCACTTTCTGTAAAGTGTCTGCCCTGAGCAGACACCTCGACTTCTAGTGTGGTACATCTCGCTTCCTCGGAGTAAGATTCAGTGTAAAGGGAGGTCTGTTCTCAGCCCCGGGGAGTAAAGGAGTGGGCGGTGGGGCGGGGGGGAGGGGTGTGTGTGTGTGTCGGGGGGGTTGCTTTACTGAAGAATCACCAGGACCGCATCCCAAGGCCCTGGATCCTCAGTCCGGCTTGGCGTGTCCACACATTTGTGGGGGAGCAGGACACGGCTGGGGAGGGGGCCGATTTTGCCCTGGGTTTGCTCTTGTGGAGTTTGTTTGTTTGTAAGCTGTGCTGGGTCTCTGCTGCAGGCGGGCTTTCTCCAGTTGAGGTGCATGGGCTTCTCATTGCAGGAGCTTCTCTTGTCGCGGAGCGCGGGCTCCAGGGCTGCAGGCTTCAGTGGTCGCGGCTCCCGGCTTCCAGAGCACAGGCTCAGTAGTTACGGCACACAGGCTGTGTTGTTCCACTGGCATGTGGGATCGTCCCAGTTCAGAGATCCCACCCGTATCTCCTGCCTTGGCAGGCAGATTCTTTATCACTAAACCACCAGGGAAGCCCTGCTCTGGGTCCTGGCCTGGCACTTGAACCCTGGACTCAAGGAGGCGGTGAGAGCTATGTCAGAGGAAGGAGACAGTGTAGCTGAAAGAGGCTCAGCGGAGGATGAAGAAGGGCAGATGCTGGCTCACCCCGGCTGGTGGAGGAGACTCTGGCCCGTTCAACTCGCTGAGTTTTGTCCCTGAGTCCCCAGGAGCGCCGCTCCTTCCAGAAAGCCCCCAGGCCCTGCAGACCCTCTGCTGTGTGCTGGCCACACACAGGACGCCAGTCCGCATGCCACCGGACTCACCGCCAACCTTACCTCCCCTCCACGTGCAAGCGACAGGCATATTTCAAGGCTGCCTGGCAAAGTGCGGCAAAGGAGAGTTGATTTCATACTTCACTTATTTCATCTTCCTTCGTGGTTCTGTGGCCCATTCATCTTTCATTCAGAATTCTCTTTTCACCCTTGACTGATCTGGCCCTCTCCTAATTCGAAAATCTATTTTTTCCTCTCCCCACTTGTGACCTGCCGGTGAATTGCATCAGTATCACTGTCTGTTTCTATATCTCTTTTGTAATTCAGCCTTTTCTTCCCAGCCTATCCTTTCAGGCACAGCGCTGGGCCTGTGAATGGGGGTGATTGCCTGTGCTGGGCTGCCTCCCTTAGATATACCAGGATGAAGATCCATCTCTAAAAAGATGTGTGACCGACCTGGCCGCTGTCCTTCAGAGCCCCTGGTATCATCATATGTAAACTATGGGAAAATAATCAACTCATAACCCCCTGCATAGGAAGTCTTGGTATCTAATTTCCTTTGTGTCTAATGTCATAGTGACTTCCCCAGGCATCTGACCACCACCAACCAGCTCAGTGTGTAAGGGATGTAAATTATTGACTTGAACCTAAGAGAAGCCCAAAACAGCAGTGACCAAGGACCCAAGTGCTAAGCGTTTATTGACACTTTTGTTTATGACCCACGTGTGTGTGCCCTCCCAGCCGCTTAAGGGCTTCCCCGAATCTTAGAAGTAGAGCAGTGTGCCCAGGCTCACTCAGCTTGTCCATGACAGAGTGGGGACTGGAACCCAGGCCTCAGGTCTGACTGGATGCCGGTGAAGCAAAGCTTGGCCCTGGGGTGTTGGCAGAATGGACCCATTCTGGGGCTCTTGCTGGCAAATGGATATTTTTGAGTAAATTAGAAAAGGCATCCCCTATGAGTAGATGCAGGCCCACCCTTTGTTCGTGACAGATCTACCTGATGGTCCCACCTGGGAAGTCTGCCCAAACCAAGGACCATCCACCATTTTGTCATTGCTGAGACAGCTGGGTTCTCTTCCTGGAAGCCCAGTGCACCCAGGCTTACCCTTACCCAGGGGACTGCCAGATGGCTTTCTGTATCATGTCCAGTCTCCCTGCCATGAAGACTTCCAATTTATGCCTACCTTGGCCTTTGCCCCTTTCTGGATCTCAGGGTTTGTTATTCTTTTTTGGAAATGGGTGGGATGATAAAGCATATTATGAACTCCATGAACCCTCACATCTAGAGCCTGTATCCAGCTGCTACGCTAGTTTACACATGACTTAGAATTTCTAAGCTTGTTTCTTCCTTGAATCTTGACTCTCCTATTCATTAAGGGCCTCGAAGGATAGTATTTTCCACTTGAAAAACCAGATTTGCAAAATGGTGAGCATAGGTCTGAATTCTTAGATGTACTTAAATGCAGTTGGATTTAGCTGAATACGAGATGGTCATATCAGAGGAGAGGAGGAAAGGTAGTCATGTGGCCCTGATAACACCCCCGGGACCCCAACTTCACTGAGAGAAGCAGGTGTCTTCCTTCTTCCTGACACCCCTCTCTCTCCCGTCTTCCTCCCATCTTGGCTCCAACAAGGGTTCTCAGTGTCTCTGGGAAAACAGCCCTTGGTCTCACTGCCACTGAAAGTGGATAACGTGCTGAGCATTGAGCCCTTGGAAGCCTGACTGGCTGCTTTCAGTGTTGAGGACATTTTCCTGATGGAAAAGGAGGTGGAGAACGCCTGAGAAGTTTTGTCCTGGAGGGAGCCTTGACAGCATCTAGAAGCCACTGGAACTTTCTGTCCTTTGCCTTTTTCTCTGCAGACCCCTGCAGAATGCCTTTGGTGGGGAGAACAGGATAAAAGGGTCATCTCCAGGGCTGTTGAGAAAGGCAAGTGGATGGGGATGTCTTGGTGTGAGTTACGCCTACACTTCTGCTCACCTCTGCTCTGGCAACTGGGAGCTCCCTGGTCCAGTAAACCAGTGGTCCCCAACCTTTTTTGGCATCAGGGACCAACTTCCTGAAAGACAATTCTTTGACAGATCTGGGGGCTATGGGATGGTTTCTGAGTGACTCAAATGCATTACATTTATTGCACACTTTATTTCTATTGTTGTTACATCAGCTCCACTTCAGAGCATCAGGCATTGGATCCCAGAGGCTGGGGACCCCTGCTGTAAATGCTGCTCCTTCATGGTGCTGCTGGAGAGTTTCTGCTTTAGAGGCAGGCAGCATAGCATCACCAGAGACAGCGGTGTCCTGGAGCCAGCGGTCATGCTGTTGGTTGCCCGAATTAGGCCATAGTGAGACCATTTACACCATGGAAATTGGAGAACACTACGAATCAGAACTTTTTTTCCTCCCAAGAGCTGCTTTACCATCAAGCCAGTGCCTACGGAGAGGCAGACACTTGCAAGTCCACACTGCACATTCAGGCTGATTAGAGTATATAGAATCTTTGGGTTTAAAATCAAGGCTTGAAGCTTTTTCAAGCTTCCCAGGCTGCTTTCAACATGCAGCCAAAGTTAGAATCACTATCAAAGTCAGAATCCCTTTACACAGGACACACTGAGGTAAAGCGACTCCCAGTTCTCACAGCTTCCGGGGGTTGGGAGCGGTTCCTGGACTTTAGAAAAAGCACTGATTCTTCTGCAGTGCAGTGAAGAGGATGTCTGGGTGGTAAAGACTCGCTTCTATGCCAGTTTGTTCCTTTGCTGCTTCCTCTCTTCTCCCACATTTCCCCTTTTCTTTTCCTCCCTGCCAGGGGCTGAGATGTACTCCCTAGCTGTTTAGTAGATTAGTTGTGTCTGATTCCTTTTGCAACCCCACGGACTGGAGCCTGCCAGCCTCCTCTGTCTGTGGGATTTCCCAGACAAGAATACTGGGTCGGTTGCCATTTCCTTCTCCAGGGGATCTTCCCCACCCAGGGGTCAGATCCGAGTCTCCTGCATTGGCAGGCAGATTCTTTATCACTGAGATGTGGTTGCTGTCCCCAAGTCAGGTGTCTCTGAGGAGACAAGAAGATGTTAAGGGCAGTGTGTCCCCATGTAAGACATACAGAGTTTCCCTTACGGGCAGAGTGGCCTCGAACCGAGCAGAATGGTTCCTAGAAAAGAACTAGATCTTCCCTCAAAGGACCTAAGTGTCATTTCCGTCCTGCAAAGTCTGAAAAAAACCACTGGCCTGGGATTCCTCCAGGTGACGCCTGGGACCTGCCCTTGAAAACTGCCTGGACCCTCTGTCCCAGGACAGCTCTCTTACCTCTGGAACAGAGGGTGACTGGAGATGGCGGTGGAGGGCCCTCCTCCTAAGGGAGAATGGGTCATAAAAATAGTTTACGAAGTGCTTTCACATGCATGATCTCATTTGGGTTGATGACCCTGGGTTCATGAATGGAGAGGGAAATGAGAGACTTGGGAATTTAAATTGCAGCTCCATTGTCTTGGGAAACCCTTTCCGGCAAATAGGAGTCAACGCATCCCCACCTTGCCATCCCTCTTCTCAGGCCAGGAGCATTTAGAACTAATTGAATCACTAGATTAGCTAATGGAGCCTCCATTAGGACAGCAGGATCCCAGAGGAGAGGCTGTTGAAGAGAGCAGACATCTCCACACCCGCCCCAGGATCCTGGCAGCCCCCAGCACCACTGCCTGGGTCCTCGCAGTCTGAGGAGGGTCCTCGTGGAGCCCGTGGCTGACCCCTTTACACGTCCTGTGTCTCTATAATTGAGGACAGGACCGATTCATGCCCTCTATTATGCCAGGTCTTTATCATAAGAAACAAAAACTATATATTAGAGGATGTGTTAGTTATCTCTGTTTTTTTGTTTTTGTTTTTTTAGAGTCAGATCTTTCAGTTTGGGGGAAATTGAATCATAAATAAATAGCTTACCTTCCAAAGGTCATGAGGTGAGTTGCTGGAAGGGCAGGGACAAACACTCAGGTCTTGTGACTAATTTTCTTTCCTTCCAGCCCAGCAGCCTCTTCTGGGGTGAGGTGGGATGGTATTGGACTCTCAATCATTCAGTCCATTTTGGGGGTGTTGGCCAGTCCCTGTGCTAACAGCTGGTGGGGGACAGTGCTAAGTAAGGCAATGATGACCCCTGAACTCATGGGGCTTACAGTGTGATGGGGGAACATGGGCATCCAGTCCAGATTTGGGGAGTGAATGAACAAGGGTGAATTGGCTGACTTGGGACAAATACTTCTTTTCTCAACATTTCAAGGTGAATGACGATCCCTCCCAAATGGGATGGTGATGGATGTTGTCTAGTGTATCTACTGTCATATGTGAAGGCTAGGATCTTGTCTATTCCCTCCGGAGCCCTTTATCACCACCTTATTCAAATCCTTTCTGTCCTCAAATTATGTTGCACAAATGATGGTCACTGCCCCTGCTGGAGATAGTAAGTGGGATCCCCACTCCTTCACTTGGGCTTCCCAGATTGCTCAGTGGTAAAGGATCTGCCTGGTAAGGCAGGAGCCGCAAGAGATGCAAGTCTGATCCCTGGTTCAGCAAGATTCCTGGAAAAGGAAATGGCAACCCACTCCAGTATTCTTGCCGGGAAAATCCAACAGACAGAAGAGCCTGGTGGGCTACAGGCCATAGGGTCGCAAAGAGACGCAGCTGACACACTTCTTTTCCCAGTCCCCTCCCCCACCCCGGGCATCTCTGTGCCCCAGGGAAGTTACTTTGTCTGACTTTCAAATCTTTCCTTCCTCCACGTTCGAGTCTTCTCTGCCCTTGGTCCACTGCGCTGTTTGGATTTCTGGAAAGTGCTGAAACTTGCTGCTAGAAATCGAGTTTCCTGTGCCTCCTGGGGCCTGCTATCAGTCAGTATTTCAAGTTAACGGTAAATCCTTCAACAAGGTTTGATCATTTTCTTTAAAAAAAAAAATGCTTTTGCCCCTTTCCACAATATTTCATTGTAGAAAAAATCAGAAATGACAGAAAAGCACACACACACACAATAGAAATGTCATCTGCCGCTATCCAGGAATAACTATTGATTTTTGTGATTTTCTTAACAGCCTTTTGACTGTGTGTGTATATTCCCTCGTAGCGCAGGCAGTAAAGAATCTGCCTGCGGCGTGGGAGACCCAGGTTTGATGTCTGGGTCGGGAAGATCCCGTGGAAAAGGGAATGGCTACCCACTCCAGTGTTCTTGCCTGGAGAATTCCACAGACAGAGGAGCCTAGCAGGCTAAGTCCATGGGATAGCAAAGAGTCGGACACTACTGAGCAACTACCACTTTCACTTTTCATATCTACATTGTAAATATATACACAAAAATACATATATATGTATAAGTACATACATTTGATAATATATTTATACACACATATTCACATATATATTTATAATATATATATATTTATAGTCCCCCAGTCCCTTGAATATATATTTATAAGCATGTATATTGGAAAAGACTTTGATGCTGGGAGGGATTTGGGGCAGGAGAAGAAGGGGACGACCGAGGATGAGATGGCTGGATGGCATCACTGACTCGATGAACACGAGTCTGAGTGAACTCCAGGAGTTGGTGATGGACAGGGAGCCTGGTGTGCTGTGATTCATGGGGTCGCAAAGAGTCGGACACGACTGAGAGACTGAACTGAACTGAACTGATATATATATATACACATATATATTGTTGTTCAGTCGCTCAGTCGTGTCTGACTCTCTGACCTCATGCACTGCAGCACACCAGGCTTCTCTGTCCTCCTTTCCCCCAGAGTTTGCTCAGATTCATGTCCACTGAGTCAGTGATGCTATCTATACATACACATATAGATATGCAAAAAGCAAAACAAAAATGAGGTCAAACCTTGAGAGATTTTCTTTCTCAAGAGAATGGTTCAAGGATGAACAGAGAGAATCATAGCTCATAAAGTGTTCTCTGTGGCCAAGGTGCCTCTTCTTTTATTTCTTTTAAAATGCCCCTCCTTGGGCCAGATGACATATGGGGCTGGCCCCACCATCTCAGTGAATATGGGCTATATCACCAAGAACAGCCATCCTTATAGGCAGTCTGGATGGGTAAACAGTCACTCTTTGACTTACCTAGCCCAAGTTAGGCAGACAGAACCTCAGTTTCTTCATCTGCAAAAGGGGGATGTAAATGGTACCCACCTCAGAAGGTTTGTGTTTCTCTCTGAAAACAGTGCTTAGGACAGGAGTTGGGGACAAGTGGTTTCTTTGGGAGGTGACGCCCAGAAGCAAAAGGAGGCAGCAGAGAAGGGAGGACCTGTGCTTCTGTGCTCCTGGGGCTCCTGACCAGCTTCCTCAGGCTCTGGAGTTGTTGGCCTAAGGACGGAAGGCTGGGGCATTTTCCCCACAGCCTTAGTGGAGTGTTGTCCAGGGAACATGAACTTCCCTGGGCTTCAGGCTGCTGCTTCCAGTCAAAGCTCTGGGGTGGAAAGAGGCCAGCTGGACTGCGGTTTGAGGTAGGACAGGTCCGTGTTGGGTTGAGTCTGAGCTCACTCTGAACTCTCCACTGCAGGGGGCTGAAATCAGAGGTGGGTCAATCATGTGATGCAGGGCAGCCCCCTCAAGCTGCCTGTGGCCATGGGGTGAAATGCCAACACCCATCAGAGGAGCGAAGAGCCAGGCTCTGAGACACACACACAAAGGCTCGGGGGTGATGTCAAAGCAGTAATTTTCCGAGGTCTAACAGTAAGAGGAGAGAGGAAAGAGCCCGGTGGAAGGGAAGAGAGACAGCCCAACCCCCTCCCAGGCCTTCAGCCTCCTAAAGGAGAATCAGGCTGCACAGGGAGGACTCCCTTTTCTCTCCCCCACTTCCCAGGAGCATCTGGCCCTGCCCTCACTCTCTCCTCCAGCAGAAGGCATGGGAAACGGGGCCTGTGACCTGTAGGTGGGGGAGGGACTAGTGCCACCTGTCTGCTAAGTTTCCTATTCTAGCCTGTGCTGGACTCAGATTTTTCAGTATGATTATCCATGTCAGGAAGGCATGATTTTGTCTGCATCCCATGGCCTATGGAGGTGGGCAGGGTGTTGGTTTCAGCACTAACAGGCCTCAGCGTGCCCAGGTGTTAACATGAGCACAAATTCAGAATACATCACGACTTCCTTGCACTGGTGTGACTGAGCCTGTCTACACCCACAGAGCCCATGGAGGGCACCCCTTCTCATGTTTGCCTTTGCTGACACCTGGAGATGGGCGTGGTGAAAGGATGGATGCTGTGAATCAGGGATTTTTGTTTTACTCTGGAGAGCCAGAGGTTAAGTATGTACTGGCACACCACTGTGCTCTAGGAATTTGTCCATCCTCCAAGGAACCAGCAACAGCTGGACTCCCATTAACCCTCTGGTGGCCCCTAAAGAAGGAAGTGGGTGAAGGGCTCCCCGTGTGTTAAGGGCAGAGAGGTGAGGCTCAGTGAGTCACTGGAAGCGGGGGCGGATCCAGGAATGGAATCAAGGAGGCTGCAGTCCACTCTTGCACTTATTGACTTAAAAAATAGTCACAACCTAAAAGTTGAGTTATATTTTATTCACTGGGAATTTTTAGGACCTCAAGCCCAGGAGAAGGCATCTCAAGTAACCCTGAGCAAATCCTAAGAGTACAGCTTCGAAGAGGTTAAGTTTGCAACAAAGGGCAGGTAGTCTGAACATCAAAAGTATTTTTGTGAATTGAAGAAAACCAGATATCCCAAGATAAGGAATTTAGCACTTTTGTATGTCTGGGAAGATGCAAGAGTCTGGGCTAACGAAAATCATTCCTTTCATATACATCTCAGCTATGCTGGGGCCAGTAGCCTGTGTGTTCTCGTACCCTGAGCTCCTCGGTGCTCACGGTCAGGAGTGGCTGCAGCCCGATGGCTGCCGAATCACACAGGTGTTCTTCTCCTTCCTGGTTGCCCCAGAGGGCTAGGATCACTGATGACTGTGACATCCTTGTTTACTGTGACCTGTAGGTGGGGGAGGGACTAGTGCCGCCTGTCTGCCAAGTTTCCTATTCTAGCCTGTGCTGGACTCCCAGACTTTTCAGTATGATTATCCATGTCAGGAAGGCATGATTTTGTCCTTTTCTCACACTCCATTTCTCACACTCTTGCAACAATTTCTGCCATGTCTCGAGCCCTGCACTCTCTCGGCCATCAGCACCTCTGCTACCAAGTTGGGCATCTGCCTCTGAGCTTTGGTTTTGGTCTGCAGGACAGGGATAACAGCATCCTTAGGAGACAGCCTGACAGTTTGTTGGGGGGCACATCGTAAAAACAAGATGGTGTAGGGAGCATTCTGTGAATGGTGATATGCCGTCTCGGGTACAGGGTGACAAACAGTGGTTGACAGGGCAGTGCTGTGCCCATGAGGAGGTGCCCCTGGGAAATCTCACCTGGTGGAGGCCCTCAGATATCCTGGTGGTTTTGTCTGTTCACTCTTCACTTTAAGTGTGCGGTTCCCAAACACTTAGCTGCCTTTTACACACACAGGCCGAAATGCCCCCTCTCCTGTTCCTTCCCTGCTTCCTCCAGCCCTACCCACCAGGAGCCTGCCTGCCACCAAATTGCCATGCCAGCAATTTTCTCAGCCGCTTAAAAGGCCATCAAGACAGCATCAAACTGCCTGTACATGCTAAACCCAAATGCTTATGGAGCAGAGCCCAGAGTGGGATGCTAAATTGGATTCTATCAAATCAACATCAGCTGCATGCAAGCCGCTGATAATGAAAGGCTCCTAATGATGGCGTTCATTGCTGGAAGGAGATGACTAAGAGCTGGGGATGGACGACTGCTGGCTCTGGCTGGGCTGGGAAGGAAGCAGTGAGGAGAGACCATGGGGTTGGGACTGTCCCTGGGTGAAGGAGGAGGCCAAGAAGAGCTCTCTGTTTCTAGTATAAGGATGGATGTATTCCTAGACATTAACAGTCCCCTTTCCAGTTCACACACAAAAACTCAGAAACACATTGAGATCATGAAGGTAGGCCCAGCCCAGATGTGGATGTAAGTTCTAAATTCTGATCTGGAAACTACTTTCCCATCACTCCTTGTCCGCACGCTTTCCTGAATCCTTCAAGACAGGGTAGTGATGACTTACAGAAAGGAGGAGGGACAGAAGAGGAGGCTGAGGGCCTGTCTGGGGCTGCAATTCCATTCAGTCCTCAACCTTCACTCCAGTCACACCAGCTGCTGCTTCCATCTCCCTCTTGGTATGGGTACCAGTGTCCTGTTGCTGCTGTACTGAATGACTGCACACCTGGAGGCTTAAAACTACACTCATTTTATTGTCTCACGGTTTTAAGTCACAAGTCTGACATGGGTCTCCCTGGCTAAGATCAAGGTGTGAGCATGGCTAGATTTCCTTCTGGAGGTTGTACGTGGAGGGATCTACTTCCTTGCCTTTCCCAGCTTCTAGAGGCACCACTATTGCTTGCCTAAGGGCCCCCTCCCTCCACCTTCAGAGTTCATGTCCTTCCATCTCTCTGACCGTTATTATATGGTCACATCTCCCTCTGGCCACAGCCAGGGAATGTTCTCCACTTTCAAGGACTTGGATGGTTAGAATGGATCCATCTGGGTGATCTGGGCTACAGTCTCCATCCCAAGGACTGAATTACATCTGCAAAGTTCCTTTTGCCAAGTGGAGTGACATATTCTCAGATTCTGGCGGTTAGCACATGGACATCACTGAGAGGAGGCCATCCTTTTGCCCACCACAGCATGCGTACATTCAAGCCTTGCTCTTCAAATTCCTCTGCTTTGGCTGAAACGCCTGGTGACCAGGATGGAGCCAGATGTAATGTGCGTTTGCAGCCTTGGGCACCATGGCCATGGGCAGATAACATGGTGGAAACTGTGCCTATGAACATCACTGCCGAGGTCTATACCACCTTGGGATAGAGGGAGAGGCTTGTTGGACAGGAATTACCTTGAGCTCTTTCTTAAACCAGTAAGCTGATGATAATGCTGTGCATGTGTACAGCACTTTATGGTTTTCGGAACATTTTCAAAGACACTGAAACTGGATAGTGTGTAGCTGATTGGACTAGCAGAAATTAGACCCAGGTTATAGAAGGAAAAACTGGGGCTCAAGATGAGTCAGTGATGCCCCTTCTGTTATTGATGGCTTCATGACCAGGATCCAAAACTTCTCATTTGTGGTCCAGGGCTCAGTTCAGCTGGAGGGAGCATCCGGAGACGGTGACAATGGCTCGGTCGAATAAGAGCTCAGGACCAGTCCTGAGCTGCACAGCAGAAGGTGAGTGGTGGGTGAGTGAGCAAAGCTTCATCTGTATTTACAACCACTCCCCCCATAGCTCACGTTACTGCCTGAGCTCCACATCCTGTCAGATCAGTGGTAGCATAATGACTTTAATGCACTTGAATCATCCTGAAACCATCCCCACTCCTTCCTGGTCCGTAAAACATTATCTTCCATAAAACCCATCCTTGGTGCCAAAAAGTTTGGGGACTGCTGGTTTAAAAGATTGAGCTCTCTGAAGACGAGGGGCTTCTGCCTCCAGATGGGCCTTAGACTCATGTCTACAACATCAGTTCCTGCCAGAATTTCCAGCTTGACAGCCAAACCTGCCGAGTTCAGACTTCCTGCCCCTATAGTCACATGAGCAATTCCTTAAAGTATCTCTGTCTATCTATCTCTGATCTCTATCTAAAACTAACCATCTATGTCATCTATTGGTTCTGTTGCTCAAGAACCTTGAAAAATACAGGAAATATTACAATGTCAGTGATACAGCTGAGTAAGTGGGACACACCATTTTCCACCTGTAACATGCTCCCTGACATTTCCCAGCCTCCTATATGTTGGTATCAGTCATGTGGCTAGAGTGTGGGCAGAGTGACATACAAATTCCCCACCCTTTCTGTTCTGTCACTGGCTGAATGGAGAAGACCCAGTAGGGGCCTCTGTTGTTGTTATTAGGTCATTAAGCTGTGTCCTACTCTTTGAGACCCTATGGATTGCAGTGTGCCAGTCTTCCCTATCCTTCACTATTTAGTAGAGTTTACTCAAACTCATGTCCATTGAGCTGGTAATGCTATCTAACCGTCTCATCTTCTGTCACCCTCTTCTCTTCTTGTCCTCAATCTTTCCCAGCATCAGGGTCTTTTCCATGAGCCAGCGCTTCACACCAGGTGGCCTCTGAGGGGGAGCCAGTAGATGCCAGGAGGCTGGGACCCTACACTCTCCCATGAAAGGCCACCTATGGAATTGGACTGTGATAGGAGCAAGAAATAAGCCTTTATGGTAAGTCATTGAGATTTTGCAATAATTTATTGTAGGAGAAGACCCACTGTCTAAGACTGCCTGGTAGCAGGTTCAGAGTCAGGGCTCAAACCTGGGCAGCTTGGCTTGCTTAGCCACTACCCAACCTTGGGCAGCACTGCCGTGGCATTGTTGTGAGGGTTAAGTGAGATAACCTGCACTAGTCTTGACACTTGGCAGCCCCCCACCATGTTAGTTACTGATACAGCAGGGGTTTTATTGGGGTCCAGGATTTGACAGTGCTTCTCACAGTGTTGCTGTGAACAAAATAGATAATGAGGGCTGAATGCTGATTTCCATACTGATTGAACAGTTGTCCCTAAGATGTGTTGATTGATGAACACATGTCAACTGGGAATTCCTCAGTATGGCGTCATGAGAGGCTTGTCCATTTCCTTAAAGAACCATACGCTGTGTCTGTCTTCTTTGACATTTTATCCTTAGATACATGAAGACTTAGAAGGCACGATTAGCAAATTGATAGATGGAGCAAAGCTAGATGGGAGAGCTCATATGTTGGATGACAAAGAAGATTAAAAGAGAGTCTGGGCAGACCAGAACAATGGACTGAATCTAACAAGATAGGAAGTAGGAGGGATAAATCAAAGTCCTGCCTTTAGTTCAAAAAAGGAACTACAAGAGGGCTGGATGAGGGAGGCTCAATGCAATAGCAGCTTATGTGTGAAAGTCCTAGGGTTCTCATTGTCTGTTAGCCTGATATAAGTCAAGAGAATGACACAGATTCTCTTAAAATGCAGGACACCTTCGGTTGCATTGATGGAAGCATTATGCTCAGACTTCAGTCATTCGCTCAGCAAGTGTCTGTTGAGTGCTTACTGTGTGCTGGGCATTGTGCTGGGTGCTGAGGAGAGAACAGTGAACNCTCAATGCAATAGCAGCTTATGTGTGAAAGTCCTAGGGTTCTCGTTGTCTGTTAGCCTGATATAAGTCAAGAGAATGACACAGATTCTCTTAAAATGCAGGACACCTTCGGTTGCATTGATGGAAGCATTATGCTCAGACTTCAGTCATTCGCTCAGCAAGTGTCTGTTGAGTGCTTACTGTGTGCTGGGCATTGTGCTGGGTGCTGAGGAGAGAACAGTGAACAAGACAGACAAACCCTACCCTCATTCAGCTGACGTTTAGGGATGTAATTACCCTGAACTCTGTGCTAATTGGCTCTGACAGCCTCTTCCTTCTTTCTATAGGCAACCAAATGGTAAGGGCTTTAGAGACTATGTGATATGGGGAATGGTCCAATGAACTAGGAACAATAGTATTTAAGGAATCTTAAAAACTATAAAGGATCACCCCATCTAATGAATGCTACATATTTCAGAGGGAGAGGGGAACCAGCTACTAAGAAAAGATGTTTGATGTTTGTGGAGCTCTGTGCAAAGAGTTCACTCACACTTTAATCCTCCCAACAACTCTGTAAGATAAACAGTATTTCCCCACTTCACAAATGAGAATGCAAATGCTTGGAGAGGTTCCTGTAACTTGGATGTGCTCATAATGCTGGCAAGTGGCTAAGATGGGATATGAATCTCATCTGGCTGAATTTGAAGCCCAGTGTTCTTTCCCTGGTGAAGATTTAGCCTTAATTTAAGGGAGAAGTTCCCATGACCTTCAGCTGTACATAGGTGGACAGTGTGCTTCCCTTCTTGGGAGTGTTTTAACAGAAGCTGGGGGACAGTCTCCTGAGATATCCCATAAGGGGCTTCTCTATGGGTGTCCATGAGGTGGACGGGGCAGGGAAAGGCAGGTTGGGTGTGCAGGCTCCAGGCCTTCATCTCTGGCTTCATCTGCTACATTCTAGCTTCCCGGGACCCTGGGAGTTCCTCCAACAGGCCATCTTCATTCCCAGTCTGGGGCCTTTTCACACATCAACCATCCTCTTTCATGCCCATCTCTCTGGTTTTAACCCAAACCACACTGGATTAGGTGTCCCTAATAGAGTATCACCTGCCCTCTCCCTAGGGGCACTGAGCCCTCCACTCTAATCCTCTTGGTAAACTGGAGGCTCCCTGGAGGCAGGGACAAGGACTGGGAAGGGTAAGTCCTATAGTCGGCTCTGTCCTCACTGTCTAGCCCACAGAATGTGCATGCATGCTGAGTTGTGTCTGACTCTGCGACCTCATGGACCATTGCCCGCCAGGCTTCTCTGTCCATGGGATTTTCCAGGCAAGAATCCTGGTGTGGGTTGCCATTTCCTCCTCCAGGAGATCTTCCTGACCCAGGGATCAAACCTGTTTCTTCTTGTGGCTCCTGAGTTGGCAGGGAGATGGGATTTATGGCATCTCCCAAGATCTGGTGATTATTTTGAAGCCATGGGAACAGCCAGCATCCTTTGGGTTTTCTGTCTGGCCTCTGTCTTCTCAGCACTAGGTGGGGCTGGCCCTGGGCTGGGTGGCTTCCGTGTACGCTGTGCTGAGGAAATACGGCAGCCGCTGGCCCTAGCCCTGCAGTTTTCCCCGCAGTGCGAGAATCCAGGAGAGGTGATGGTTGTGGAGCTGGGTCTGGTAGAGGATGGGTAGTGAGCTACCCCAGTGACCTCCGTGATTCTCTGGGCCACCATAGATTCTGGGCTGTCTGACATAATTCCTCTGCCTTGCAGAGTGTCCTGAGCCCCGACCTCTCTGGACATGGGAGGTGTACCTCACATTCTCTGTCCTTCTGTGTCATCCTGGCTTGACTTCCTGACCAGCAGGCAGCAGGGAGAGAAGGGGGTTAACCATGAGCCCGATCCATGGGGGAATGAAGGATGATGTCAGCCAGACTGCCCAGCAGAGACAAAAGCCTCTAATTGCTCTTTTCCTTCTTGTCAAAAGGCTGACTCCATAGTTACTGTAATAAAGGCCAGTGGGTGGGGAGGAGGCCGACTAATGAGGGAGCCAGTGTTCAGTGGTGAGAAGTGGGAGCTGAGATATAGTCCAGAGGGTCAGGAGATATGGTCCCCCAAAGCAAGATGGAGAAAGGCCATTGAATCATGTGACCTGGGCTTGTAGGACATAGTCTGCCAGACTTATGGGCAAGTTGATCTGAAATGCCTCATTGTGGGAGCGGCTGGGCCCCTTTGTTTGGGGACAGACTCAGACCGTCACTGGGAGAAGGCTCTGTGAGGAAGACACCGGGCCTTGGTGCTTGTTTTCTTCTATTAAGAAGCAGAAGTGAGCTCCTTCGTGAGGCAGGTTTGAGAAGCTGTTCTGTTTGCATGAGATGGCCTTGGAGACCAGGTCACTCTCTCTTCTTTACAAACATGTTGTGAGTGATTCACTTGAGCAGTTCTCTGTCTAGAAACTGCCTTAGAATCTGAGGCTTCCAGGAGCAGGAGGGAGGTCCGTTCCTCCATCCATTGGTAGTCGGGTCTTGTTTTCTGGTGTGATCCAAAGCAACAGGTGTCCTTGTCAGGCTACAATCCCCAAGCCA
>SJYV01053792.1:93662-126064 GCA_006410875.1 Neotragus pygmaeus
AGCGGATGATGGCAATTTGATCTCTGGTTCCTCTGCCTTTTCTAAAACCAGCTTGAACATCAGGAAGTTCATTGTTTATATATTGCTGAAGCCTGTATTGGAGAATTTTGAGCATTACTTTACTAGCGTGTGAGATGAGTCCAATTGTGTAGTAGTTTGGGCATTCTTTGGCATTGCCTTTCTTTGGGATTGGAATGAAAACGGACCTTTTCCAGTCCTGTGGCCACTGCTGAGTTTTCCAAATGTGCTGGCATATTGAGTGCAGCACTTTCACAGCATCATCTCTCAGGATTTGAAATAGCTCAACTGGAATTCTATCACCTCCACTAGCTTTGTTTGTAGTGATGCTTTGTAAGGCCCACTTGACTTCACATTTCAAGGTGTCTGGTTCTAGATTAGTGATCACATCACCATGATTATCTGGGTCATGAAGATCTTTTTTGTACAGTTCTTCCGTGTATTCTTGCCAACTCTTCTTAATATCTTCTGCTTCTGTTAGGTCCATACCATTTGTATTTATATAAAGCTGTATTTCCCTAAATTCCCAGATTACATGTTTTTAATGATCTAGTTGCATCAGGTGAGCTGAAGAAAGAGAGTATTCCTGTTCACAGATCAGGAGACTGATACTCAGAGAGGCTAAATGCCTTCCCCTAAGGGACTGAGGGGCGTGGGGACACAGCTGGACTTCATCTTGTGTTTTCTGGACAGTTCTCCACCGGGGCACACCTCCCGCCCAAGCCCTTGGGTTTCACATGGTCAAATGGAACCCATTTTCTGTCCCATGTCTTGTCTCCCTCCTGACCATCCTCACTCAGCCTCATCCAGGCTAAAAATGTGGGAACCATCCTTGTTTTTGTGACTTTGTTACTCTTCTAAGTGAAGTGAAAGTCACTCAGTCATGTCTGACTCTTTGTGACCCCATGGAATTCTCCTGGCCAGCATACTGGAGTGGGTAGCCTTTCCCTTCTCCAGGGGATCTTCCCAACCCAGGGATCAATCCCAGGCCTCCTGCATTGCAGGCAGATTCTTTACCAGCTGAGCCGTATGGGAAGCCCTGCTCTTCTAAGGATTCCCCTGATTCTTCCCCCTTCTCTCCACCCTACAGACAGCTCCATCATCTCTTATCTGGACTGGAATTTTGCCACAGCTTTGTAACTGGTCTCTCTGCTCCCAGTCTTTCTTTCTCAAATCCATCTCTGAAAATTTTAAACTGTCTACATCCCTCTTACCCTCACACCCCCACCCCCCTCAACCCCAGTTTGAAGCCCTTGAGTGGTACTCATTATTTATTGGATAAAATCTGTTTTCTAGCATGGTGTCTGGGAACTACTGACTTTATATTTCAAGTGTATCTGCCCTGTACCTTATATTTTTAATAATCTTGGGCCAATCATCTCCAAATGAGCCAAAAGATTTCCCACCTCCCTGGATTTGTTTGTGTTATTTTCTCTGCACAGAACAATCACAGCAGCCCTATTCTTTTCTGGGCTAATTCCTGGACCTTGTCTTCCAAGATTCAACTCCCATGACGTGATTCAGCCCCTACTCATCCTGTGGCTGGATTAGGTGCCTCTCTTCCTTGTTTGTTAATCCCATAACTTCCTCTATCATGTTATTTATGTGCCATCTCCATGATAAGACTGTAAATGGTTGAAGTCAGGAACCACATCCTACTCATTTTTATAGCTTCGGTGCCCCTACCGAAAAGCAATAAACAGTGTGTGTTTGGTGTGGGCTTCAGAGAAAATATCGTCTTTGGTTTTATTCTCAGAGTAGTGGCTGGAAGCAAAGTATCGGAGGAGGTAGGGTGTCCTAAAAAAGAGGAAGTGCTTTCTTTCTATGGATCCCAGAGGTCTTTTCCTAAATGGTTCACTGAGAGTCAAGGTCAGTCAAGGTCAACCAGATCTGCTCAACAGCTTCTCTGGTCCTGAGTTCAAGGCTACGGACTCCACTCTCCAAAGGGAGTTGTTCCTGTGGCCTAGAGAGAACCTCTATCCAAAGCCACAAATGTTCCCGTGACACTGGGCAGCCACCTTGGAGATCTATGTCGTATGAGGGAGAGCTGGTGAACATTATGGAAAGACAAGTATAGACCCATCCTTTCCACTGGGGAGGACTCACATCAAACTCCAGGAGCCCCTCAGTGTCACGGCCTCTTTCCAAGCTATGGTGGCGAAGGAAGGGGGACAGAGGGTAAGTGCTGTTTCTGGGAAATGTGTATGTGGGTGCGTGTGTGTGACACACTTGTTTTCTCTGCTGCGTAGGCAGAAGAAATCAGTGTCGGGACAGAGTCCAACAGCAGACAAGGTCTCCCTGGAGTAGCAATCAGCTTTCCCTCCCAGGAGGGCACCTCATCCCTGTGTATCCAGGGGCATAACAAAACAATCACTGCTTCCCACTGTTTTCATCTTTTATTCAATCATTTAATTATTTCTCAGGTCTGGGTGGCATGGCCACCACCCTGTTTTAAACTCTGAATATAATTATCCACCCTGTTCCTCCCAACCTTGCCTCCTGTTTAGAGCTCTTAACTGGACCAAAATTTTCCCCCATCTTCTTGCTGTGGGCATAAAAAGGACCATGGGCCTCTAATCACTGCCTGGGGCCTTGGAGCAGCTGGCCATAAACTGCAATATCTGCTCATTTATTCCTGTTCATTCAATTGACTCCAAATTGCTCTGAATGAATTCTTGGGCTCAGAAGAAGCTGTGCGGCCTTATTTTCATTAGCATGGACCCTGAGCAGAGAGAGGGGGACAAAAGAGGAAAAGAGAAGATTTTTTGGCCAGTTTTCTTTGTTTCTTCACCCCTTTGTATGTTCCCCCACCCCTCTGCATACCACCCCTCACTTAACAGGCCACTCCAGATGCCTGACTCTTCCACAGAGGCCCTGGATCTTATTGGTATAGACCCCTCACACCCATTAAATCTACGACTTAATGAGCTCATGATGGGAAGGAGCGCTAAACCTGTGTTTCTTCCTGTTTGTTCTTCCAGCAGAGTTGTGCTTAAAAGAAGAGATGCTCTATCTAACCATCTCTTTATTTCTCCAGGGAGGAGCTGGAGAAGCTTGGTCAGGGGAGACATGGTCCCGTGTGGTCATTTAAGCAGGACTGCCCTGTGACCCTCAGACATTAATCATTTTCCCTCCTCTTACCGTCAGCACTGTCTTCAAGGGACCAACTAATCTTAGCACCCTTGGGCTGAAAGAAAGCCTTTGAAATCAAGGCAACCGATTTCCCTGCCCTGTGTCCTTCCCTGAGTTTCTGCCTTTTGCTGCTTTTACAGTCTGGAAGTTCTCAGGGATGTCTGATCTGAATCTTCCTTATGTAAGAGAAGCCTATTTCGTTTTGGATTGTCTTTGCCTGACCGTCTCTGTCTATAACTCTTTATAATCTTGAAGTCATTTATAGAAATCTGTTTCACTTCCCTTGGTCTTCTGTTCTCCAGGCTATGTTATCCCAACTCCAAGAGTCATAGAATCACACAACTTAAGAGTCAGAAGGCTTCCTTTTACTCAGTTCTCCTCAACTTGGGTCCATTGCTCTTACACATATGAAGGACTTCCTTGAGATCCCATTCAGTTTCTTGGCAAGACTTTACAAATATGGGTAGTGAGCTTCTATTTCTAATGGCCCATCAGTTCTGGAGCCTGAGCTGAATACTTTAAAGAGGGGTTCTTGTTCTCTCAAGCTTTCCTTCTGGAATTGTAGGGTTGGCAAATATTCACCAGACTTCATTTTTCTTTTTCTTTAGGACAGGGCAGAGGGGATGGGTTCAGTGGAAGTATGGGTTTTCAGAAGCCAGTGCCTCCAATTTAGCTTCAGGAAGGAGGGCTTCCCTGAGCAGGTGGGGCTGTGGTGGAAAGAATACTGTTTGCATCCAGGATGCTTTGTTCTGGGTCCAGTTCTCCAGTCTAGCTGGCTGGCCATGGGCACGTCAGTCTACCTCTCTGGGTCTCAGTGACTGTCTATAATGCGAGGAAATCAGAGCAAATGAATCCTGAAACCCTCTAGTTCTGGCCTTTGTGGGTGAGGAGCCTTGTAGAGGAATGCTCAGAAAGCAGGGTGTGGACTGGGTGGTGGATGATACGGGATAGAAGACTGTGGTGACCCAGGACAGTGCTGCCGAAAGAACGTGGACAGATGGGGCTGGTGAGACAACCGAGAGAAGGTGATGCTGGGCAAGCTGAGACAAGTGGTGTCAGTTTCAGAAGCTGACGTGTGTGTGTGTGTGGGGGGGGGTCAGGCCCATGTGTGCTGGGTTAGTGTGAACCCCCTCTTTGTTCTTCTAGAAGGTGCAGTCCACTTCCACAGTGCTGTTCATGGTGCTGACCTCCAAATGGTGACTATCCTATGCCAACAGCTCACTGTTGAAGATGGTTGTTCAAGACCGTCTAGATAAGCTGGATGAGACCCTTGTGTCTTGCAGGATTCCTCTCCATCTGGTCAGCCAGCAGGGGAGAAAACCTGTCTAAGGACTGGGCTTGTCTTGCAAGTAGATAGTAAAACCTCATCAGATCCAAACCGACTTTTTATAACAGAAGGATCTAACAGCTAGTATTTTCTGCTATTTTTTCCACTCCTAATGACAGAAATGGTGTACCAGATGCAGGAGCTAGAGTGATCTGAAGAAGGATCAACACTATATTCTCTGTGTCTGTAAAAACATTTTCCCCTAAACTTCTTTGACATGGTTGGATGTGTTCATGTCTTGGACCCCGGCAAGAGTGTCCACTGCAGTAGTCACCTTTCTGCCTCTGACTAACCAGGAAATGCAGCTTTTTTCTAGTGATGGAGGCAGGAGCAGGCTGAGAGTCCTGTAGCTTACCAGATAGTGCTGGGCAGAACTGCAAATCTGAAACCTCCCCCACGGTCTAGTCAGGTGAGAAACAAGGTTGACTCATGACTGTTTCCCAGAGCTGTAGATTTCCTTTCAGCTGAGCCAGATCTGCCTAGCAAGTCAGGAACAGGGGCTGGTGAGAGGGCTGAGGATGGCATTCCTGTTCCCAGCTCTAGAATGCTCTGGGCATCGGGGCTCAGGACTCTCAGGGAAGCTTCTTTGTTTGTGTCTGCAATTCTGCTTGCCTTCTGTCTGTTTTCCTCTGGGAACCTCTTGCTGTCTGCCAGCTCCCCACCTCATGGTTGATAATACCAGCTCCAATATACTTCTTGCTCCTTGTACATGATCGCTTTCTTCGTGGTATCTCTATGAGATGGTCATTGTTGTTATCTGTCTTACAGAAAAGGATGCTGAAGACCAGGAAATGCTATCATTTGTCCAGTTCTCACAGAGCTGGGACTGAAAGTCTGTCTGATTCCAAAGCCTATGTCTTTGCCAACCACAGTGTAGTAAACGTGGGAACCTACATTACAGGAGAATGAGAACGAATATCCTTCTGTTGATTCTGGTCTCTGGACGAGGGACTCTCACTGACCCAAATGCTCAGTTTCTCTAAGATGCTTTTCCCTTTGAAGACAATTTCCCATCCATTGTGTCAAGGCCAAGTGGTCATTGAGAAAGACCTGGACCGCAGAGCCCAGAGACCTGGAATCTAATTCTGGTTCCACTACAGCTCACATGATATGTGACTTTGGACAAGTCTCTTGATTCTTGAATTTCTGTAAAATGGGAGCAACGTCTCCCCACTGACTGCTCCCTGCATTCCTTTCCAGCATCACAGAGCAGAAAGGATCGTGGACCCAGAGTCAGACACTTGGGTTTCAGGTTCAGCTCTGCCCCACCTTGTGACCGCAAGAAACACTTTCAATCTCTGTAAGTTTCTATTTCTTCACCTGTAAGATGGATTGGATAATATATGCCTTGACAAAAGGGTTTTTTTTGAATCAGATGACAGTGCTTTGAAAAAGGAGAAATCTCATACAGAAGTAAGGCAGTGCTAATGGTGTGGACATGTGTAGGAAATTTCACATGAAATGTTTGAGTTCTTTATCAGAAAGGATGTGTATAAGGTCACTGGAAGCTCTGTGTTTAGAAAGGAAGTGAGTGTGTTTGACCTTCTCAGGTGCTCAGGACTCTGTGCTGTCATTATAATGTTTTCATTATCCAGCGGCATCTGGGACACAGTCATTAGGACTACCCAATCCCTTATCTAGTTATTCCTCAAGTCATCCCCAGGGAGGACTTTTTGGGGAGGACAGAAGAGAGGAAAATAGAGTTAAGTGAAGAAGACAAGAGCCATCCCAGTTTCTGGTTCCTCGAGGTCACTGCCCCACCCTGGTGAATTCACCAGCAGCTGCCCCAACCTTCCCAGGCCAGCCTAAAGTTACAGTGGGAGGATCTGCTTATCTAAGAACTGGGTCCTGGAAACTGGGTCATGAAACCTAACTGATGAATGGAAATCAGGGGGACTGTGTGCTAGGCTTGCTCAACTCAGAGCTAATTCACTGAAGAAAATGTCACATGTTGTGGATGTTTCATATGAAGAAAGAACCAGGCTGAGAGTCTGTGTATGGACAGAGTTGCTTTGTAAGTCATTACTAGCATTATGGAGGCTATGCTGATACCTGCCTGTGTCTTTGCATGCAGGTGTGTCTAGGCTTGATGCATATCATGTGGATAGATATCTTCACTTTACTTCACTTTGACATGTCTAGACTATCCTTTAAAATCTTCCGTGAGAGGAGAGTCCACAATTGCCCCAGGCAAGCTATTTAAATATTAGCAAATTTAACAATCTGAAAGTATGGGTCCATATTTTCTTTCCTACAATTCAAGAGAATATTCTTTGGTTCTTAGAAAGGGAAAAAGAAAAATTTCTGACCTCACTTTAAAGATACACCATTCCTTTTATTGAAACTTGTTCTCAAGTACATGAATGTCAAATATTATGGAGAATCTGAAATTTTATTTTACTGACAACATAAAAAGTTAACCTGTTTTTGTTTCAAGTTGGCAGAAGACATGAGATTCTTGGATCAGAGATGAGAGACGTTATTACTCACAGCAAAAGCAGTAGCCACATTGTCAGCATATTTGTGCTGGCTCCTTGACCCCTAATTCCCATAGGGTAGGAATGAAGATGGCCAGATGATAGCTGTACACACAGGGAGTTCTGATGTAGGAGAGGAACCCTGAGCCTAGGGAACCCAACTCTTTTATAATAAGCAGTAAGCATGCCTGTCCTTTGCTCTAGACAGAGACACTATATCTTCTGGACTGTTTGCTATGCAGACATTCTTAAAAAGGTGGTCTGGGACAAAGCACAGTCTGCCCCCTGCTTGCAAGCCATGCAAAACTGTTGGAGCCACACGGAGAATTGTTTTCCAGTGTTGATCAGTATTATTACATTTAGGTGAGCAAATTTCATTTCTTTATTTTGTTTTGTTTTGGGTTCTGTCTCCCACTTTCTTCAGTTGTTAGGCAGTTATCCCTCCTTGGGGCTCTGGTTCTCTTTGAATTCTGTATTTTCTCACCTTCTGAGGCAAACAGAACTGATACTTTGCTGTAGGGGACTTCCTGGGGTCTTCCACAAATGAAGTTTACGTCCTTGTTTGGGGGGCTCCAAGGAAACTGCACCTGGAAGACATATTGCCATCATCTCTTTAGTTCTCGAAAGATGAAGATAAATTGCAGGCAATTTAGACAAAGTAACTGAGGTGATTAGAGGTGATGTCAGGGGAAAGATGAAAAGAACCGCACATGCAAGCGTCTGCTCATACTGGCTTGCAAAAATTGGAGGAAGGGGATGTGGAGAAACTTCCCGTGTCTGCACAAATAAGGCTATCTTTCTGGACACAGACCTCTGGCTCTTTTCCTCTCTAGCTTGACCTCCCTATGCATCAGTTTCCTCTTTCATGAAACAGGAATGACAATGCTATGCTGTTGGGAATTAAAGGACATAATACATATTAATCACCAAGAGAAGTGCCTGCCACCTAGAAGGAGCTCAAGCAACATATGGTATTTTAATAACACAGAAAATGGGAACTAGGAAGAATCTTAGAGAGACTTATATTGAACATCTCAGTCTACAGAGGAAGAAGCTGAAGCTCAGAAGGAGAGGTGACTGATCTATGGACACAAAACTCGTCATAGGAGGAGTGGGACTATTTAGAAGTCAGGTCTCCCCACATCCAACTTGGCACTGTGTAGAGGTCAACTTTTCTGTTGTTAAATTTCTCAAATGAAGGTGTAATTTTCTAAACGAAAATTCACCCAAAATGTTTAAGACATAAGAGTATGTTATGATTGCCTGTTATTTTAACATGTTTTAATTGTTAATGTTTACAGTGAGAAGTAGTTACAAGTCTATCAGATTTCAGGTGCGCCTTCTGAGTTGCTTAAAGGAAGGTGAGTGCATTTATGACCACTTTTCTGACATAAAACATCAAGCTCGTTGTTCAGAGGCCTCCTGCTAAGTCCATTGTCTTCCTTACTTTGGATGTTGACACCAATGGCTTTTCATCTGAGGGCTAAGTAGGAGTGGCCACAAGCTCTCTGTTTTCCAAAGTTCTGATGTAGGTGTCTGTAGATGTGGATGAGAAATTTATTACAACTTCCCACAAATAAATTGTTTCCTCTTACAACAAAGATTAAGGGTGCCAGTGTTTTTCACTCCTAAGGAACCTCAGAAGTCATTTTCTCAATCAAGCTTTACATTGATTAAAGGATGATTATTTCTCCATCTTATATTAGTCAATTGCCAATCAGAGCTTCTGATCCACATGTGACTATTGCTATCCCACTTGTTGAAATAATTGTAAGCTATTGAAATATGACTTTTTTACAGTGCTTGGGAAGCCTTATCTCCAACAAACCATTTCTGATACATTTTTTTAGAAATATTGAGAATAGTCTAGTTTTTCATTACTATTTTTCAGAAGCTCTGGGAACCACCACCATTAGCTACAGGATAAAGAAGCAGAAGGGATCTTAGGGAAATAGTGTTCAACTTCTGACTATAGAAGGAGCTGAGGCCCAGGAACTGGGCCTCTTGCCCAAAGGCTCTGGCAGAGGTCTCTAGGAATGACCCTCAGTTCTACTGATGTGCCCCTTTTCTGAGAATGTCTGCAGTTTAGGGAGAGGCTCCCAGGGCTATTATCCTATTCTGGTGGGTTCCTCCTGTTGTTCTTGTTCAGTCACCAAGTCAGGTCTGACTCTCTGCCACCCCACGAACTGCAGCACGCCAGGCTTCCCTGCCCTTCGCTATCTCCTGGAGTGTACTCAAACTCACATCCATCGAGTTGGTGATGCCATCCAACCATCTCATCCTCTATTTTCCCCTTCTCCTCCTGCCTTCAATCTTTTCCAGCATCAGGGTCTTTCCCAATGAGTCAGTTCTTTGCATCAAAAACAACTAGCTCTCAACCCTGGTCTAAAACTGAGCATATCAGTCTCTTTCTTCAGAGTCTGATATGTGAAACAGAGCCTGGTGGGTTCTTGAGTTTAAGTCCATGAAGGGCAGTGTGGTTGGGAGGAGTCCCGCCTCCCCCCCGATGCTCTGTGCCTGGGGGCACTGTTGTGTCTTCTCGTGTCTTGTTGTTCCGTTCTTCCTTCAGTTTCATGAGCTGTCCCAAAGTCCTTCCAATGAATTCTTCCTTAAAAAAAAAAAATAGTGGTCATTTATAGTTGATTCTGGTGCTGGGAAGTAAAAGAATTGTAACTAAAAGAGACCCAGGATTAGTAAATAGCAGTACTGGCATTGAAACCTAGGCCTCGGGATATTAACTCTAATGCTGTTTCTGGTACAACATGTGCAACTCAAAAAATAATCTATAAATCCTTGATGTGACTCATGTTTTGAGTAATATGATCATTATTAGACTTTAGGAGTTCTAGGAAAAACAGCAACTTTTGGGGGGGGAATTCTTATGAAAAGCTCTTTTTCAAATTGTGAGTTAGAGAAAACAAAAAATCACACACATCTAAATATTACATTAAAGTAGAGTAATGGATTCAGTTTACTTTAAAATGAGATATTATTATAATGCAATCTCTAGGGAAGCTTTACCAAAGTATCAGTATACAAAATAGAAACACATTCTCTGAATTTTGAAAAATCTTTCATTGGCGTATTTAATGATACGACTTTGTTTTCTATGCATTTCTAGAAGGATACAAGTCACTGCACTATAGGCAAATGAAGATGCTTCTCTTCAAGGCTGTGAGAGGGAAAAAAGGATTTTATATTTTACTCTTGTTCCTATTTTATCAGTAGAGAAACCCAGGAGTTGAGCTCATTTAATTGCTCGAGATCCACCGACAGAAGGGAGAGCCAAGGTCAGAGGAAGCAGTAGATTGAAAACGCATGTGTTTGCTGCACTCAGAATGTGGGCTGATGTAGAAAGGAACAAAATAATGCCATTTGCAGCAACACGGATGGATCTAGAGATTACCATACGAAGTGAAATGAGTTGGGTATACAATATCACTTACACGTGGAATCTAAAAAAATGATACAAATGGACTTATTTACAAAACAGAAACAGACACAGATATGGAAAATAGTCCTGTGGTTGCAAAAGGGGAAGGAGTTGAGGCATACATTGGGAGTTTGAGATTACCAGACACAAACTACGTGTCAAAAATACATCTCCTGTGCTGGCAGGGGGGTGCTTTACCATTGGTGCCACTTGGGAAGCCTGTATCTGGGCCATATATTTCTGCTTCCCAGGTGGCGCTAGTGGGAAGGAGCCTGCCTGCCAGTGCAGGAGGCATAAGAGATGCGGGCTTGATCCCTGGGTGGGGAAGATCCCCTGGAGGAGGCACAGCAACCCGCTCCACTACTCTTGCTTGGAGAATCCCATGGACAGAGGAGCCTGCTGGGCTACAGTCCAGGGGGTGGCAAAAGAGTCGGACATGACTGAGCAACTGAACACACACACAAACACACACACACACTGGAATCACTTTGTTGCACACCTGGCACTAACACAATATTGTAAATCAACTATACTTTTCTTTTTTTTAAAAGTGTGAGCTTAGCTTTTCCCTCTTTTTTTTTACCCCCTCTTTTTAGCCACACCATGTGGCATGTGGGATCTTAGTTATCCAGCTAGGGACTGAACTCTTGCCTCCTGAAGTGGAAGCACAGAATCTTAACCTCTGGACTGCCAGGGAAGCCCTGGGCTTAGCCTTTGAAGTGTATTTTGAGAGGAGAAAGGTGACTGAGTTTGTGTGTTATTTATCTTTATTGTCCCAGCGCCCAGCACATAAACAGGTCCCTAACAAATATAGAAGGAGAGAAGGATGGAGGGAGGGATATTGGAGAGGAAGAAATGAAGGAAAGAAGGAGGAAGGGAAGAAAGGCAAGATGCCGCATGGAGGCTCTGAAAAGAGCATCATGTGAAAATGATCCGGTGACGTCCTTGGGAAACACACCCAGGTTAATGTCTGCGGCAGACAAGTTGGGAAACCCGGAGCCACCATAACTGAAGTAGTGACTCATCCATGGAAAGTGGAAAAGATGAAGCGTGAGGAGAGTGAGGAGGAAGAAAGAGAAATTAAAACAAAGCAAAGAGAAAGAGGAGGTTGCGGTTGACCCTGGGGAGAGGGAGAGACAGGGACAGGTTGGCTACCATTCTGGTTGCTGGGCCTTTCTCTCCCATCATGCTTTTTGACCTCTCTCCTTGCCCAGGGAGCCCACTACTCTTCTGCTCTAGATCAAAACCAACCTCCCCGGAAGTGGAGACACTTTTGTAGCTGAATAAAACACCAACCTCTCTTTAAAGTGTCACCAATCCTGAACCCCCCTCCCTCCTCCCTCCCCATCCCATCCCTCTGGGTCATCCCAGGTTCATGTCAGTGTATGACAAAACCACTACAATACTGTAAAGTAATTAGTCTCCAGTTAAAATAAATAAAGTGTCACCAAGACCCTTGTGACTTAACAGATTTAAACCTCACCTGCAGGACCAACTGTGTAGGAATGGGATCAGGAGCATCAGCCAGAGTACTGATATCCTGAAGTGACCCTCACAGAATGGCTCTCCCTGGGCTCTGCCTGCTTCTTCCTACTCTCCACTCAACCCTCCTCCATACACCTGGGCAGGACCTGTTTGTCCATTCAGTTTCCTCCCTGCCTCCCAACCTGGTTGGTGAGCTGAGGGATCTAGCCCCCAGTACACACACAGAGAAGGGATGTTTGCTCCATTCAAAAGTGGATGTGTACTGTCCTTGAGGAATGTGGGGAGTTCTTCCCCTGGACCCCCACTGGGCTTACTCTTGGAATAAGAGGATTGTGCTTTGAACCCGTGTGGCATGTCCATCCTCCTTGAGATGTAGTGAGTGCTTGTCTGTGTCACAGACAGATGCAGAGTAGATAAGAGATTTTAGGAAGAAAGCCTTAAGAGAAGGCAGTGTGGGGATGGACTGAAGTGGATGGGAATAAGAAAGAGGGGAGTTACCAGGATGAGGGTCCACCTGGCCACAGTGGTTAGATGTCCCCCAGAGGCAGGCTCACCTAGAGGGCTCCCGTTTTTGTGATCTGAGATCTGAGAGCAGGTGATTAGGACCCAACGGGAATAATTTGAGTTCCACAGATTGCAATGGTGACTGAGTGCAGAACTTTATGAGCAAACAGTATAGTTTAAGGTTGTGAGTCAATGCTCTCTCTGCATGTTTTCCAAATTCATGGGAAAGCCTGCTATATCAAGAAACTGACATTTTTATAAATCTAGGTCAGCTTCTGTTCCAACCATGCGAGTATTCCTCTATAATTCTGAAATCAGAACCTTTAAGGCCTTGTTGGCTCAATACCTTCATCACTGGGTGCTTCAGTTTTCCAACCAAATGAGTATTCATTTTTTAAAATTTCAATTTTGCTTTAGCAATATCAAGCATATAGCACAAACAGTTCAAATTCCTGCTGTGATAAAATTTCGATGGATGATGGACCCCCTGGGTCAAAATAGTGAAGGTTAAATGTGTAAATGTCAAGGTTGTGTCTACAGTGTGGAAGTAGGCCTCCCCGTGGAGGGCACCGGTGGGGTTCCCACTAGATTCAGGTCCATTTACAGCTCAGGCCTGCTGTGTTTTGAGATGATGGGCAGGAGATTCTTCACCGAGATGGGAATCTATCCGACAGTTCTCCTTTCTTCAGGCTCTGGGGTGCAGCATGGAGGCCGGTGAGCCAGCTGCTGTGGTTTCTGGCCCTCCCGGGACAGGCCAGTGCAGCTGCGGCTGAGCCTTGCCTGGCTCTGAGAGGCCCGCTGGCTTTGGGATCTTAGCAGGGGAGATGCGGCAGACGAGGGGGAGCCCAGCACAGGATGCGCGCGAGCCAAACAGAAGACGCAGCAGTGTCTGCCAAGTTGGTAAAGAGCGTTGCGGCCAATCTTGAAATCTCTGGAAAGTACAGCAGAGGGGGTGGGGAGGAGAGGGAAGCCAGTGTCCCAGCGGGAAAGCCGCAGCACTCCATTTCTGGTGTGCTTCCCGTTAAGCATGGCAGACAGACTCATTCAGAGAAAGAGTTGGGGGCGGAGAAGAAAGCCAGGTACTCTTCATACTTATTGATTGCCTTCAGTGAACATCTCTGATCACGGGGTGGGTGGAGGACAGAAGAGGAAGAGTCAGCCTCTAGGGGTGAGTGAGTGGCATGGGAGAGCCGTGGGGCCACTGAGGTTGCTGGGCTGGAACCTGCCCGCTGTGGCCCCAGAGGACATGGGAGCGCTTCACAGCAGTCTACCCAGAGTTGGGAGGAAGGGCCTGAAGATGCTTGTTTCAGTGTTGAGGGTTGGAATCTCATCCAGATGGTTTAGATTAGATTTTCCTCCCTATTTTAGAAATGAATACATGTATAATTGCAGAAAAGATGGCCACAGAGAAGTATAATATAATAGAAAAATGCATATTTTCACCAGAGTGCTGTAACTATTCCAATCTGGTCTGTATACATAGAATATGATTTTCCCTGTAGCTCAAATGGTAAAGAATCTGCCTGCAGTGCAGGAGACCTGGGTTCAGTACCTGGGTTAGGAAGATCCTCTGGAGAAGGGAATGGCTACCCACTCCAGTAGAGTATATGATTGTGGTAGAAATACATGTATTATATCATATTCTTTTTTTTTCTTATCTATAAAATGAGTTTTCCACATTATTAAAAAACACCAATACAGTATACTAACACATATATATGGAATTTAGAAAGATGGTAATGATAACCCTGTATGAGAGACAGCAAAAGAGACACAGATGTAAAGAACAGAATTTTGGACTCTGTGGGAGAGGGAGAGGGTGGGATGATTTGGGAGAATGGCATTGAAACATGNTAATGAGCAGTGGAGGCCCCAGAACCAGGGCCCCCCAGGTCCAGGAATCTTTAAGCACCCATGTGCTATGTCCAGCCTCATTCCCTGGATGGCTGTCTGGTTCTCCATATGGGTGGATGCTCATAGCAGGAAGCTCTGAGGTTTGCTGACTCCTCTGTCAGGAGAGACCCGGGCTGCAGGAACAGAACTATTCAAGCTTAGGTGGATATGGATTTGAATGCTGTGTGTGTTACGTCCTACATATCTCTTACGGAGGGTTTGTTTAGATTGACCAGAATCTTTATGAAGGGATTGCTGAGTTTTTTATAGAATTTGGGGTGTGGTTCCCCTGTGTCTTGATTACCCTCTTACAATGTCAGGGGTATCCTCCACGGCTGCCTGTGGACCCAGGACTCTCACTGGACCTGCCCTTGACCAGTCTGCAGTATAGAGAACCTGGGCAGGAAGCCAGGAGGCCTGGCTTCCTCTTCTGGCTTGCTGGGTGACCTTGGGTAAGCCTGTCAGGACACACACCTATAAAATCAAATAATCACTCAAGTGATCCTCAAACTGTTCTGTGGTACCCTAGGTCTCTTTCTGCCAAAGCAGTTTGAATTTCATCCAAAACGTATCTTTAGAGCTGTAATGAAAAACACAACTCTAATGGGTTATATGCCAAATATCAACATGTTCAAAACCAACATGCTAATTTGTTTTGCTAGATGAACTCATATTGCATGACCCTTAGAAAATAGCTTTTTCTGTCATCCACGTGTGTATATGTATATATGTGTGTGTGTGTGTGTGTGTGTGTGTGTATATACACACACTATTTTTCAGCATGTCATTGGTTTGGAAGGTTGTACTTCCACACTAATTTATTGAAAAATTCAGGCCTTGGCATGGCTGCACCCAGTAAGTAGTACCAGCAAGTACCTCACTACAGCACGTGAGCACCCTTCACCCCTCTATGAGGGAATAACTGCCAGACAAGGCTCAGACGCACGTGTGTGAGGCATGCTCATGTCATATGTAACCATCAGTTGTATGAGCCTGAGTGAACATACAACATGCTGCTTTGTGGTAACCTAGACAGGGGCTGCCTTTTATGTAATACATATTTTGTTTTGGGATAACTTTAGATTTACAGAGAACTTGCCTAGATGGTACACTTCACGCAACTTCCCCTAACATTCCTCTTACATTCATGTAGTAGCCTTGTCAGAAGGGGAAGTGAGCATGGGTGCAATGATATGAGCTGAATCACAGACTCAGTTCAGATTTCCCGTTTTTCCCGTCATCATTTCCTGTTCTGGGAGCCAGGCCAGGATCCCATGTGGTGCTGGGCAGTCCTGTCTCCTTAGGCTGCTCCCTCTGTGCACTTTTCCAGGCCTTCCTTGTTTTCCATGACCATGAGACTTTAGAAGATTACTGGTCGTGTGGTTTGTAGAAGATCCTGGCTGATGTTTGCTCCTAATTAGGCTGAGGTGATGGGACTGGGAGGTGCAGACCACCTAAGCCGACTATTTTCATGCACCAGGGTCTTGCCCGTGGCTAGCCAGGTCAGTCGTTCTTC
Source organism: Neotragus pygmaeus (assembly GCA_006410875.1). Lineage (NCBI taxonomy): Eukaryota > Metazoa > Chordata > Mammalia > Artiodactyla > Bovidae > Neotragus > Neotragus pygmaeus. The sequence goes on from SJYV01053792.1 coordinate 109,448, forward strand.
TTAAGCAGGACTGAGGAGCAATGAACCACAGAGCCAAAAACTTGCTTCCGCTTTAATTCCCCCCAAAAGGTAGGAAAAGGATTGGCTAGAGGAGGCGCGGCAGCAAGAATCACTGGGGGTTTTGAGCAGTGTAACTGTCAGGAGTATGAAGGCAAAGGCCATTTAAGAAACAGCTCTTAGTGAAGTCCCTGAGAGTAAAGTTCCCATGGCTGAGGCCCCATGGGAAACAGCCAGGTTCTAAATTTTATGTCACTGGAAAGTCGGAGAAAGGTGCTAGGGGGAAGGATCTTTGAGTCACTCATCTCAATAATTAGAAATTACTTAATACTGTTGGAAATGGAAAGTTTGATCAGAAAGATGGTCATGGTGCGTGTGTAATAGTATGTGAGAGTGTGTGTGGGAGAGGGTGTTTATATAGGTGAGTGTGTATGACTGTGAATGCGTGTCAGTGTAAATGTGTGTGTGAGTGTGCGTGTAAGATTGTGGAGCTGGAAATGGGTTTGAAATTGGGGTTAACATTTGGGCTTCATCCTAGCCTGGATCCTAGTCCTAGTTTCATTTCATTCAACAACTCAATGCTTCAACTTCCTCCTCCCATGAGATGAGAAGGAGAATTCCTGCTCCTAGATACCCCACAGAGTTACTGTGAGGAAGGAATATGCTTCAGCATGCTTGGGTCAGATGTAAAATGGTGGATGGGCTTGCCATCAAGGGAGATGGAAGGAGCAGGAGTCGGAGTTGTTGGTGAGGAAGAGGGGACAGGGACCGAAAAGATGAGGATCTAGAAGCACAGGCCTGATCAAAAGCCCCAGCCTCACACTGTACTCGAGTCAGCGCCTTGCCTCCCAAGGTCAGAAAGGCGTTCTGTGTGGGTCTGACTTGCTGTCTGTCTTCCCAACTGCTGGCCCGACTTCTGTGTCTAACGGTGGTACTTGCTGCCGAGGTGCAGTATATTACAGACTAATTAAGGCTGTTAATGATCATGGCAATCCAGTAAGTAATCTACAATATTATCCTGATCTATCTCTGTCACCCTCCTATCATCAGGCCATTAAGGTGACAAGCTTCAGAGAACACAATCATCTTCCCTCTGTCAGCCCCTTGATGCTTTTTTTTTCCCCCTGGGAAGAACTTTCTTGGGCTGAGTCACATGCAGATGCCACTGACAGGCTAGCTCCTCTCCATCCAGAGTCTGCTCCACTCATGAGACATGGGGATTCTCTCTCTTTTTAAAAATGCTTTGCTCCCTCCCCTAGTATTCTTGCAGAGGCTGGAGGTAATGAAATGAGCGCAGAGAAAGCAACATTCATCAGTAAGGGACTGGTTAAATAAAAAATGCTCCAGGCAAACAAGAGTTTCTAGAGACTTATAAACAAGAAGGTAGAACTCTTATCTATGGATGTGCAGTGATCTTCAAGATATATTAGTGCTAGATACAAGGCAGTGAGTATAATTTGGTACCTGGTCATGGTGTGGACCCTTATGGGCATCCACATTCAGCTTTGCTGAGCCATGCTCAATGCTTAACTGAGTAAGCACTTTAGTCTTTCTTGGTCCACAGACATCGGGTGAGCTCCTCACTCAGCAGGAAGCACCTGCTGGTTTCCCCACATCCTCAAGCTCTCAGTTGCTGCAACCCCCTCTCCTTCCCTCTTCCCTGGGTGGGGACACAGTGTTGGCAGCTGGTTTGGAAAGTGTGAAAGAAAGAAGGAAGTAAACTTTGAAATTTTCACCAGAAGAAGGGACTCAGAGCAAACCCTCCCCATTGTTCAAAGGCTGAAGCTGGGAACCAGAAGAAGGAATGTCTTTTTGTCAAAGGCCCCAGGATAAAGTACTTTCACTCTCAGACATTGATTCATCATCCTTAATTTTGGATGGGGCCATGCATATCATATATTCTTTCAAACCACAAATCAACTGCCATCTTTCTCTTCATCGTCTTCCTTTTTAAATCTCCCAGGAAGGAATTATGATGCCTGGAGACCATCTATTTTTCTGGCACTGAGGCTGAAAAGGGGCCAGAATAACAAATGTCCCCATTAGAGCAAAGTAATGTTCTTTGCTGAATTGAGGCATTCCTTTCCCATCATGCAGCTCCTCAGATGGTCAAGAAGCAGGGAGCTGTGGACCCATCCGTTCCCTGAGTGGCCCCGGGCAGGGGAGCTGCTGGTCACGAGTGCTCTGAGGATGGGCAAATCTATGGTCTGCTGGTGGGCCAGGAGGCTTGACAAGATGGAGAGGCTATTTCTTTGTGGTGATAGTAATATTCTGCAATGATAGTAATTTTTGAATGCTGACCATTGCGCTAAGCACCCTACAGCAGTCCCATGATGCACTGCTGCTCTCCACGTTCCACCCAGGAGAGGCGCCTGGGCGGCGGGCATCTAGGGGACTGGAAGTCATAGAGGTGGTGCTTTGCCTGACTCTGAGATCCTTGCGCTCACTTTCTCCTCTAGACCACTGGTTTTCAAACACTTCAGGCTGCAGTCCACAGTAGTAAATGTGTTTTACCTCAGGACCCTCTTGTTGCTGCTTTTGAGTTGCTCAGTCATGTCCAATTCTTTGTTACCCCAGGCCTGCAGCACACCAGGCTTCCCTGTCCTTCACTATCTCCTGGGGCTTGCTTAAACTCATGTCCATTGAGTCAGTGATGCTGTTCAACCTCTGTCCATCCTCTGTTGTCCTCTTCTCCTCCTGCCCTCAATCTCTCTTTCCCAGGATCAGTCTTTTCCAATGAGATGGCTCTTCACAATACCCACTATGCATGCACATATTTGAAATTGAACATTTTCACAAAGCAGTACTTACCTTTACTAGTGTGTGATGCATTCTGACTTTTAATTCTTCTTTTTTTAAAGCCAGTTGGACCCACTAAATTGATTTCACAGCTCACTGATGGATTGTGAATCCTCAGTTTGTAGACACCTCCTCTTGGTGTTTGGGAGAGTAACCTTAACCACAAAAAACAATTCTAATAAAGTTGTGTTTCTCTGACCCTTAGAGCAGTCCAGCATAACTAGGAGAAGAGCAGTTCTTCAGCTTGTTTATGAGGCATTTGGGTTGGGGAGACTCCAGGGGTCATTGTAACAAGAGGGAGATGAACCAGCAAATCTGGTGGCTAGAATGAAGACCCCCTTTGCTAGCTGCAGCATGGGTTAGGCTCTATGGACATCCTAAACCTGCACATCCAGGTTCCTAGAAGTTTATAATCTTCTGCAAGGAACACCCCCATGTTAAGTGACTGTAGGAAAACACCAGAGAGAATCCTGAAGAAATCTGAAGGAACATGAAGGATCTCCACCATTACTTGTCTTCACACAAGCCTTTCCAGAAACAGAGTCACAGACCCACATGAGCTGCCCTTACACTTAAATCGTCTTATTTCTCCTTTATCATATTCCTTCTCCTCCTCCCTTTTTTGCTGTGTGGTTTGAGGGATCTTAGTTCTCTGATGAGGGATTGAACCTTGGGCCCTGGCAGTGAAAGCAAGAAGTCCTAACTGCTGGAATGCCAGAGAGTTCCCCCCTCCTCCTTATTGATAGACATTACATTGGTAAGATTCAAGACTTCAAAGAGTTCAAAGAGCAGGCTATTATATTGAGTTGGCCAAAAATTTCATTGAGTTTTTCTGGAAGATTATAAAAACCTGAACGATTTTTTTAGCCAACCCAATAGTTCTCCCTCCCATACCTGTCCTCAGCCACCTCATGTCCAATCTGTAGGTAGCCGCCATTTCTAGTTTCTTATGTATCCTCCTGTAAATCGTCTCTACTCACCTATACTGCTGCTGCTGCTAAGTCACTTCAGTAGTGTCCGACTCTGTGCGACCCCAGAGATGGCAGTCCACCAGGCTCCCCCTTCCTGGGATTCTCCAGGCAAGAACACTGGAGTGGGTTGCCATTTCCTTCTCCAATGCATGAAAGTGAAAAGTGAAAGTGAAGTCGCTCAGTTGTGTCCGACGCATAGCGACCCCATGGACTGCAGCCTACCAGGCTCCTCCATCCATGGGATTTTCCAGACAAGAGTACTGGGGTGGTTTGCCATTGCCTTCTCCAACTCACCTATAAGCAAGTGTCAATTACTTTTTCTTTTTTTACAACATAAACTGTACTCATTGTCTTGCATCTAACACTCAGTCTTGGAGATCACAGCATATCAATCCATAAAGAATTCAATCCACTTTTTTTTGCAACTCTCTAGAAATTCTTGGTTTGGTAAACCATCAGTTTTTCAACCAGTCCCTTTGATGAAATGTGGAGATTGTTTCTAACCTTTGGCCATGGTGAACAATGAAGCGATGAATGACTTCCTTATACTTGGCCGTGTCTAGTCATGGCCCAACAAGCTGGGACCCATGGGACCTCTACCTAACCTCCAGGCTTGCATCCTGCCATACCCTCTCATGCTTGTCTCTCAGCTCCAAGTCTATCTGCCACCTTCCTCAGTTGTTCTCACCTCTACATGCTGTTCTTGGAATATTCACTCCCTTCTCTCTGCCAACACCCAGCTCACCGGTGTCAGCTTGAGAAGTACTTTCTCAGGTCAGTTCTGTTCATCCTCAAAACACTGTGTCATCAATCACTTGACACTGTACAGAATGGCCCTAAAGTCCTTACACAGGTTGGAATTTTAATAAATTCACTTGTATATATGATGTAAGTAATCTGCAAGATAAAACACAGAGAAAATTTCATTATAATTTACTATACTTAATTACAGAAATGTTGAGTTTCAACATATCTAATGTAATTTTAGATATATTTGACTGTATTCTATATAGTATAGGGTTTATTACCTAAAAACATTAACAAATGTTAACAGACATTAACAAATTAACAAACATTAGAACAACTGAATCATTAACAGTTTTATTGCAATCGAGTAAATTCCTTCTCTGTTGCATTTTAGCATTTTATAAATTGTTTACATATTATATAGAAGTGAATTTATTAAAAACTCAAAGTGCACAAGAACTTTATGAATATCCTAATTTAACTTTGTTTTACCACATTTCATCTATATGCACTTTTGTTCACATTTAGCATTTTTGAAACTGGAATATGTCCTTCTGTTGATACTGCCTTGCAATGTAGTGGACTGGGCAGCTCTTGGTGCTATTACCATTGTCTGAACAAACGCAGACTTGGTCATGGTTGTTCATACTTCTATCACTTCGGTGGAATTAAGTACATTATTTATATTGTGTCTTGGGTTTAGTTTATATTTAAAATATCTTCAAAGGATCATACTTTGTTTTGGAACTGAAACAGACAGTTTATGCAGAGAGGCAAGGAAATAGAACAGCAGGTTGTCAATTTTATATTAGCAAGGCACATGTTTATCATTGGAAATATAATATTAATTTAATATATTCTTGCAGAGTAACAGCCAAATGCTTTACAAGACTGTTGTGGGTTGAGTTGCTGCTACTGCTAAGTCGCTTCAGTCGTGTCCGACTCTGTGCGACCCCATAGACGGCAGCCCACCAGGCTCCCCCGTCCCTGGGATTCTCCAGGCAAGAACACTGGAGTGGGTTGCCATTTCCTTCTCCAATGCATGAAAGTAAAAAGTCAAAGTGAAGTCGTTCAGTCTTAGCGACCCCATGGACTACAGCCCATCAGGTTCCTCCATCCATGGGATTTTCCAGGCAAGAGTACTGGAGTGGGGTGCCATTGCCTTTTAATTCTTTCCAAAATTTATATGTTGAAGCCCTAACCTCCAATTTGACTATTTTTGGTAATAAGGCCTTTNTTAGCGACCCCATGGACTACAGCCCATCAGGTTCCTCCATCCATGGGATTTTCCAGGCAAGAGTACTGGAGTGGGGTGCCATTGCCTTTTAATTCTTTCCAAAATTTATATGTTGAAGCCCTAACCTCCAATTTGACTATTTTTGGTAATAAGGCCTTTAAAGAGAAAACTAAGGTTAAATGAGGTCATAAGGGTGGGAGCCTAATCCAATATGACTGACGTCCTTGTGAGAAGAGGAAGAGATCCTGTGGATGAATGTGTATGAGAAAATGCCATATGAGGACACAGCAAGAAGACTGGCAACTGCAAGCCAGAGAGAGGGACCTCAGAAGACACCAACCCTGCCAGCACCTTGATCTTGTTCTTCCAGCCTCCAGAATTGTTTGAAAACAGATTTCTATTGTTTGTCACACAGTCCGTGGTATTTTGCTATGGCAGCCCTAGCAAACTAGTACAAGGACCTAAGTAAGAAAGACTCTTACAAGCAGATGAAGCTATGTTGCATCCTGATACTAGTGCAAAAGAATTGTGTATCATAGAACACATGTGAAAGCATCCACATCCATTTTGCATAATGGATGTCAAGGGTTTGAAAGAGCCCTGGAGATGATAGTGGAACGTACTTCAAGAAATGCTGTCTCATCCATCATCCATCCATGGCACCATTTTCAACTCTGAGTTGAAAAGTGATGCAGAAGAGTCGGGCTGTGAATAAGATGTTTTAGAATCACTTTAACAATTTACCTTGATTATATTTCCCTTTTTGTCTGCATAAGATCAACAACAACAAAAAATCTATCCGAATGATTCAAAAAGTCTTCCAGGTGATACTAAAGCATTATATTTAGTTGGCCGTGTTTTGTTTTGTTCTTCCTCCTGTGTGTTCTCAGTCACTAAGTTGTGTCTGACTGTTATGACCTCATGGAGTATATAGCCTGCCGGGCTCCTCTGTCCATGGGATTTTCCAGGCAAGGATATTGGGGTGGGTTGCCATTTCCTTCTCCAGGGGATCCCCCTTTATCAGGAATTGAACCTCAATCNGGTGGGGGTGATGTGCTCTGGGGAGAGGCAGGTTGAGTTGGCTTGGGAGCCAGTGGACCCACCCCTCTCATGGGCGGGGCCGGGGTGAAGAGACTGGGTGCTGCTCAAGCTGAAGGAACAGCAGCCTGATTCCTGAAGCTCCTTGGGCCTGATGCCCTTCTCTACCCCCCACAACCCCATGGAATCCTCAGGACATGAATGAAACCTGCAGAAGGGCAGGAAAGACAGGATGTTTAGACACAGAGCCAAGCAGAGGTAGCAAGGTGGGGAGCAGGCGGAAGGAGAAAGATGCAGTCCTGTTCACATGCACTGGTTTTCTAAGCTGAACATCCACCTTTGGGATAAAGACGTTTGGATGTACACACCCAGTGAAAACTCTGGCCACATGCACAGGAGGCTGTGACACACGATACACATGGCTCCCTGTCCCAGGATTTCGCCTGCAGAACAGGTGAGGCCAGGCCAGTGCGGGGATAGCTGGGGACGCCTGTCCATCTCAGGTCCCCCACCTCTTGTCTACTGGTGTGGCACGCTCTGTGCCCCAGAAATCGCGCCACTGTTCCTGCCCTGTCAGCGGTGGGCACCTGTGCAGACGAGNGCAGGAGGAAAAGGGAAGGACAGAGGATGAGATGGCTGGATGGCAACACCGACTTGATGGACATGAGTTTGAGTGAACTCTGGGAGATGGTGATGGACAGGGAAGCCTGGCGTGCTGCTATTCATGGGGTCACAAAGAGTCAGACACGACTGAGTGACTGAACTGAACTGACCCACTCCAATATTCTTGGGCTTTCCTTGTGGCTCAGCTGGTAAAAGAATCCACCTACAATGCGGGAGTTCAATCCCTGGGTTCAGTCCCTGGGTTGGGAAGATCCCCTGGAGAAGGGAAAGGTTACCCACTCCAGTATTCTGGCCTGGAGAACTCCCTGGACTGAATAGTCCATGGGTTTTCAAAGAGTCAGCACAAGTGAGCAACTCTCACTCACTTTATATATCAAAATACCATTAAATATAAAATTAAAAGATAAAATTATGGGGCCACTTAAACCTGCCTTTTGACTGTATTGTGAAGTTGAAAACATCTATATTAACTCCAGGTGGAATTCCTGCCCCCTCCATGGCCTCTAAAGTCTCTAGTTGCTCCTAGAAGATAGGAAAGTGTTAGTGGGTCAGTCATGTCTGACTCTCTGTGACTCTATGGACTGTAGTCCGCCAGGCTCCTCCGTCCGTGGGATTTTCCCAGCAAGAATACTGGAGTGGGTTGCCATTTCCTTCTCTAAGATAGAAAGATAGGAAGGAGATAGGTATATCATAGGAGATAGGTATATCATAGGAGATAGGTATATCAGTCATTCTAGAACATTACTCCCCATGGCACTCCTCCCAAGGAAACTTCCCCAGGGCACTCCTCCCATGGGACCCCTCCCATGGTACCCTTCCCAAGGCCCTTTGTGTAGTGAGAGGACAGTGATTCAGGGGAAGGATTTCTGACTTCCTTGGAGATTGCTTAAGTTGAGGGACTATCCCTGTCATGCTTAAAATTGAAAGGTCTGACCATGCCCCTCCATAGAAGACCATCCCTGCTTCTGAAAATATAGATTCTAGCACTGGCTCAGTCATATAGCATAGATTTTGTCTTGCCAGAAGCTATGAGGAAGGGTGAGTGAGGAGCAGCTGAGAGCCTGGGGCCAGGAGAGTTTCTATGTAGTTATATGTCATAATAAAGACACTTCATTAACAAGGCCCATCCAGGGACATAGCTCTCTTGGGATCTCAGGCAAAATCTCAGATATAAGAACATATGGAAAAGCTCGTAGCCTGGGGTATCATCCAGAGCATACTCACTAGACTGTGTTCACTCCTCTCTGTAGAACTTGGCTTGGCTAAATGGTCTTCTTGCAATGCTCTCCACTCCTCTCCACTCCCCATCCAAATGATAGTCTTCCATCAAGACCATTCAGTTCAGTTCATTCATCAAACACTTGTCAAGTATCTTCTTACAGCCTGAATCTGTGCTGGGTTTTAGGGACACAATACGAATAAAGGCTGGGCCTCTGAAATTGAAATCTATGTCTCATGGATACACAAAGCCATGAGATAAACACGATGTCTTTCCAAAGCATCAGTTTTGCTTGAAAGATTGGGGAAAAGAAAGCCATTTAAATGCCAATAATTTAAAATAATATTCTTATATTAAAACAAACATCTATTATGGAATAGGGGCAAAATTTGCATATATTAAAAAAAAACCTTCAGATTTCAAAGAAATTGCACACAAGTGTTTAACTTCTTTGGACTACATCCCAGAAACTGGGGAGTATACATGTTAATTCTCTTCTGCCACTATGAGCGTATTGACTGAAAAGTTTCAAAGTCTCTTCCAAATGTCATGGGTAGAAATGGAAGGGTTTTAGTTAGGGAAGACTCATAATAAAGCTTGCAGCTTATTTATTTAATTGTATTTTTTATTGAAGTATAGTTGGTTTACAATGTTGTGTTAGTTTATACAGCAAAGTGATTCAGTTTTATATACATATGCATATATATTTTCCATATATATATTATTTTCATTATGATTTATTATAGAATATCTACTTAGTTTCCTGTTGTATACAATAAGATGTTTATGTATTTTATATACAGTAATTTATACCTGCCAATCCCAAATTCTTAATTTATCTCCTCCACCCCTCTTTCTTTTTGGTAACCATAACTTTGTTTTCTATGTCTTTGAGTCTGTTTCTGCTTTGTAAATAAATTAATCTGTGATATATTTTAGATTTCACATATAAGCGATATCGTATGATATTTGTCTTTCTGACTTCACTTAGTATGATAATCTCAAGGTCTATCCATGTTGTTGCAAATGGCATTATTTCATTCTTTATAGCTGAGTAGTATTCCATTGCGTATATATATATATATATATCTATACAGATGATATATATATATACCACATCTTTTTTAATCCATCCATCTGTTGATGGACATTTAGTTTGCTACCATGAAGTGCTAAACATAAGGGTAAATGTAATTTTTTGAATTAGAGTTTTCTCTAGATGTGTGCCCAGGTGTGGGATTGCTGGATCATATGGCAAAGGTTGCAGTTTAGAAATGTCAGTTTCAAGGAATGGAAAGTACACTTATGGGTCAAACACTTGCACTTATTTCTACTCTCTCACACCAGAGAGCTCCTGTTCCTACCCCCGCTTTTCCACCCTGGACACCCTCAGGCATCCAGAAGAAAAACTGTGAGGAGCCACAATGAGAAGGCAGCCATGTGCAAGTCAGAAGTGAGGTTTCACCAGCAGTCACGACCTGGGACTTCCGTCCCTCAGAACTGTGGGAAAATTTATTTTTATTGTTCAAGCTCCTCAGTCTGTAGTATTTTGCTATGAGAGATCTGAGCCAAGGCACACTGAGGCACATCATGAATTTTCAAAATGCTGTAAAAAACAGCCTAAAGCTGAGAGAGACAGAGAGTAATGGAAGAGGGAGGGAGAGAGAAGAGAATATGAAAGAGCAGTGGTGGCATCTTCTCATCTGTTCCCTTCTCCAGGGGATCTTTCCAACCCAGGGATTGAACCCCAGTCTCAGCATTGCAAGAGGATTCTTTACTAGCTGAGCCATCAGGGAAGCCTATATTCCATAAGGATGAGAATAATTCAGCGGGATTAGGGACCTTCAGATGGTTTTAGAAAAAGAGGAAAGAGAGTTTTAAGAGGGAAATCTAGAAGAAAAGTATGAAATGGATAGATTACCAAATGCGTTTAAACATATCAAAAAGAGATATTCTGGTAAAGGTTTTGGAAAGAAATTAGTGAGGAGTACATAAAAATTAAGCACATCAGAAAACATGGCAATTACTTATTGGAGGAAAAGCAAAATACCTGTACAGAAATAGAAATGTAATCATATATTACATTGATCAGCTGTGAATATTATAGAGTAAAAACAAGAAAAACAATGAAAATTGTGATATAACAATATTGGGAGAATGAAGAGAGGAAAAGTATGTATGTGTGTAAAAGATCTAAACCCTCATCTTCTATGGTAGCAAGTCAATAAACATCTAAAAGTTAAAATCATCAACAAATAGGAGCATATTCAGGTTATTTAGAATTTAAAAGTAAATGCCAGAAGGTGATGGTGATGGATGAAGAAAGGAGATATCATTCTGATGTATAACCCTTGAGTAACATTTTGTAAACTTTATAGTTCTTTGATAAAATTTAAGCTAAATCTGTTAGAAAGTCAGAAATATTACTTTTGTAGATATTTGGAGATGAGACTGGTGAAGGATTAAGTGGAAGCAGAGAAAGAATTTAGGAGGCACTGCAGTTATCTGAGCATCATGGGTTGGCTTCCAGCTTGCAGGCTAATTGTTGAGGAGGATCCTTGGGGTCAGCCCCTGTGGAAGGGAGGGGGCAGAAGCAGGAATGGGCAGAGGAAAATGTCTTTCTCTGATGCAGGTCCAACAACAGCTGACCCCACAGGGAGCTGTGGAGCTACAATAGCTCTTTGGACGTCTCCTGAGTTGGGCTGAGATAGATGAGCCTGGAGTAAGACAGCTCTCTGCAGCTGAAATACTTCCTAAGAGTTGGGCACCAGCCACGTCCCCAGAGCTGGGGCCACAAGGCTTTTACGGAAGGAGAACCTGAACTGTGCACGACCATCTCCACTACTTATGTTTCTACAGAAGACAGGCAATGATGAAGGTTCAGCTAGGTTATGGCAGTGGGAATATGGAGGAGGGAGCAGATTTCAGAGGTGATTAGGAGACATAGCCTAATGACATGCTGAGAAATTGGCTGTAGTGAGTGAAAAAAAAGGAAAGTGAGTTAGGACCATCTGGTATACCTCCAGGTTTCTTGCTGGATGGATGGTGATGCTGGCTGGATTCACACAGAGAGGGCCTCTTATATAAGAGAAAAGATGATACATTCAGTTTGGGATAAGATGATTAGAAAGGCCTGTAGCGGGAGAAGGCCCCCTAGAAGCTTCTACCTCAGCTCACCCAGATCTCTTCTCTTAGTTACAGATGACTTTTGTTTTCTGACCTCCACAACCAAACCTTGAATTAATGTATTGGCCAATAAGTTTGTTTGGGATTTTCTGTAAGATGTTCCAGAAACACCTGAGTGAAATTCATGGCTAACCCAATATACTTCCTTCTAGAAATTCAACTCCATGAAGTCAGGGATTTTTTTTTTCTTCTGTGTCCCAGTACCTAGGGCAGATCCTAGTACTGAGAGTGCAACACATGTAGATATTTGCTGTTGATCAAATGTACTGTTCCTATGATTGTCTCTTTGTGTCTGGCCACCTCAGTGAGCACTCAAACTTTTTGTTGCCAGTTATCACAAATTGTTTAACTTCTGTCTACTCCACAACATCTAGCATAGGGCTGGACCCACATACCAAATGCAACTGATTGATGAGCAGCCAAGGGGTCTCAGGTCTAGGACTCCATACACCCGACTCGGTCTCCCAACTTGTTCTCACCTTTCGTGGTGGTCTCTCTGGTGCTTGAGTAGACCAAATGCTCTGCAGGATCCATGTGAATGGTGTGAAAAGATGGTGTCCAGGGAGGGCAGAAAGATCCATTTAAAATATTGCAGAATTAGCCAATTTTGTTGAAAACGAGCTCAGATTATGTACATGAGCAAGACAGGGGAGTGATATTTTTAGGGCCACTAGGAGTGGTAGAATTGGATTCCCTGATCACCATAACTCTGCTTCTTCAAGCTTTAGTCATGTGCTGGGATGCCAGGGAAGAGGAAGGGGAAGTCTTTTATTATGTGGCTGTACAACCTTCAACCCAGGGAAACTCAGGTGAGTACTCTCCAACCTCTCCTGGGCCTCAATCATTGGTCTGTAACCCACCAGGAGGTTTAGGTTCTTGCAAACTGCCTAGCCCTCACTTTTGAGATGGAAAAGGTCAGTACAGGGGGAACTTGAAGAACAAAAGAAGGAAAGATCTTGAAGGCCAAAAAACTGCTTTATGGTCAAGACTCCGGTTTTGCAGTTGGAAAGGCATTCATAGCGTTGGCCGTCCATGGGAAGGAGTTAACGGTGACCTAGAAGTAGAAGAAAGTTCCCTGGCTTAGGCTATTTGTTCCTCTCTTGGACTCCCTGTATGCATGCTTATTGTTCATGCTTGCTCATGGACTGACCTTGAGGTAGGTGAATTTCTCAAGGTTTATGGTGGAGGTGATTCTAAGAGTAGTGGACAGGCTATGGGTAGCCTCTGTAGCGTAGCCCTCAACAATTTGCTGGACTGGTATTTCATCTTTGTCACTAAACACCAAATCAGCAACCTGTGAGTTTTGTGGACCAAGTTCATGACTTATACTAGAATATAGGAAGTGTAGTTTCTAGACTCATGCTTCCTTCCTGTGCGAAGTAGGGCTTGGAGTTTGAATTGGTTTCCAGGTAATGAAAGCAACTCTGCATTCTATGTTCTTCAAACCCCTGGAGAAGCCTGGTATGAACATTTAGGATGACTATTTGATGTGGGGTCTGTGATCTGTGCTTGTGGAGCAGGGATTGACCTTTTCAGTGTAAAGAGACAGAAGCTACAGCCATGTGAGCTAATCAGCAGGTTTTGCTTACAGTCGGGGACTAGAATCTTTCTATATGTTGGATATGCTGTGACTGTAATGAATACTCCACCACCATCACCACCAATGGTTACTGCCACTATGGTGGGCACATCTCAGAACCTCAGCAGTGAGGGTAGTAGAAGGAGCATCGACACTTGGAGCCTGAAGATGTGCTTCTAATCCTGTAGCTGCCCTTGACTAGCTGTGTGACCTTCAGCCTGTCCCCTGACTTCTCTGAACTTCAATTTTTATTGAAAGAATGAGAATCAGTCTTGATTGCATCACAGTGGGTTCTGAGGATTGGATGAGACAATATAAGGGAAAGTGCTTTGTAAACTGTAAATTGCTGTGCGGCCAATATGCTGTAAGTGTTGCTGATTGCAATGTGAAGACCGGGCTTCCTTAGTCTCTTTCTTCTCTTCCCAGTGGTAGCCAGAGGCAGCGATGGCTGGTTGCAATTATTGGGATGGAACCAGGAAATGATGGCTTTAATCTGAATACTCGTATAGAAAAGGGGAGGGACTGGGGTGGCTATCATGACAGCAGCTGGACAGTCACCCTGCTGGGCCTGCCGTGCTTCACGTGAAACGCTGGGTCTGACTCCCCTATGACAGTTTCTCTTCGCTGCAGACAGGCATCCTCAGTAGGTAACCTGGTGACCAAGTGGTGGCTTCACCTCCGGCCCTGAGCCAGGGTAGCATTCTAATAGCAAATGACATTCAGAGTCATCTTTGACCTTGGATGAAACGCTTCTGCAGTGTCTAGGCTCTCTGAGATGATTGACCTTGAGAGCTGACAGACAGAACAGAGTCCCCAGGCCAAGTGCTGACCAACAGCCAGCTTCCCCAGTGGGAAACTCAGGCCACAGTGGGAACCAGAACATGGACGAAATCCTTTTGGTAGCCAAACTGTGCAATATTTCAGACTGTTTTGTTTGTTTGTTTTGCCTTCAGCTAGCTCCTCATTATTTAGAGATTTCCCAAAATGGAATATTCTGCCCTGGGAAATTGTCTCCAAAACCTAGGAAACTGTTCCTTGATTTTTAGCATCCATGATCATTTTAATGAGTTAGTTCTCATTATATTATATTAGCATCCTGATGGCTGCCGTGATAACCTCTCCCCTCCCCCTCAGTGCTCAAACATGCTAGAAATGTATTCTTGTTCACACTAAATCAAAACAGGCTTGGATTGATAGGTGCCTTTTCTCTAAGCAGTTATTCAAGGACCCAGGCATCTTTCCTGCTATGGCTCTGCCATCTTGAAAATGAGACTTCTAGGCTCACCAGGCTTATTTGCATCCAGCCAGTGGAGGGGAAAAGAGCCTGAAAGATAGTGGGTGGAAAGTTTTTATAGATCAGTATGGGAAGTGGTACATATCCCTCCACTTATGTTTTCATGGCTAAAATCCAGTAATAAAGCTCTGCTGCTGCTGCTAAGTCGCTTCAGTCGTGTCCGACTCTGTGCGACCCCATAGATGGCAGCCCACTAGGCTCTGCCATCCCTGGGATTCTCCAGGCAAGAACACTGGAGTGGGTTGCCATGTCCTTCTCCAATGCATGAAAGTGAAAAGTGAAAGTGAAGTCGCTCAGTCGTGTCCGACTCCCAGCAACCCAATGGACTGCAGCCTACCAGGCTCCTCCGTCCATGGGATTTGCCAGGCAAGAGTACTGGAGTGCCATTGCAAAGCAGTAGTTTCCCTGTGTGTCCAAAAGAGGAAATTTGGTGGACAGCTAGCAGTCCTTGCCATGGCCATCTGCTGAGGTTATGTCTTTGTTTACTGGGGGCAAGAAATACAGCACAATGAGGAAAACCTGTCTTAGATAGTAGCAATGTCATTGACCTTCCACATTCAAACCACTACAGGGTGAAATGAAACAACAATGGAAATTATTTTCACTCATCTGGTCAGCAATCATTTTAAAGTTTGATGGTGATGACAGAGGTTTACAGAAGCTGATTCTCTCATACAGTACTTGTGGGAGAATAAATTGGTGCAGCCACTTTGAAGAGTTATTTGTCAGTGTCTGTGAAAATTTCAGTGTTCATACCCTTTGACCCAGCAGTTCAATTTCTCACTGTTTTTCCTAGAGTAGCACTCTCAAAAGTGTATAGTGAAGCATGAATAAGATGCTGATTGTTAGTGATGTACATAAACCAAAAAATTAAAAACATGTACATAGCGAGTAGTAGGGGGCTAGGTGAGTAAACTATAGCATGTTGAGAATGAAAGCAAAGTGAAAGTCACTCAGTCATGTCCAACTCTTTGTGACCCCATGGACTATACAGTGTATGGAATTCTCCAGGTCAGAATACTGGAGTGGGTAGCTGTTCCCTTTTCCAGCGGATCTTCCCAACCCAGGGATTGAACCCAAGTCTCCCACATTTCAGGTGGGTTCTTCACCAGCTGAGCCACCAGGGAAGCCTAAGAATACTGGAGTCAGTAGCCTATCCCTTCTCCAGCAGATCTTCCCAACCCAGAATCGAACCAGGGTCTCCTGCATTGCAGATGGATTCTTTACCAGCTGAGCTATCAAGTGTTATGTAATACTATGAATGCTTAAAAATATAAGGTAGATTTATACAGATGAACATGGAAAGGGCTTTAAGACATATTCCAAAAGAAAAAGTAAGTCACAGAGCACCAGTAATAAATTATACCGTTTGTAGACATAAAGACTAGATAAAACTATAAATGTCTCTAGGTACATATACATTTATAAGTAAAAGTAGAGGAAAAGATCTGGAAGGGTACAAAGCAAGGAAAGTTGCTGCCTCTCAGGAGAAGACTGGGTCTCAGATCATAATCAAGGGGATTTTAGTTTTTATTGTTGGGATTTTAATCATTGTAAAACATCATTCATATACTAATTATGTAATTAAAAACAAAAATAAGGAAATGACTAAAGTGAGAAAACAAGTTAGAAAGTCTAAGTATGTTGGATTTGAAAATATAAATAACGATGTTAGTTATTATACTTTTTATTGTTATCATAATGTTTTAAGATCTTGAACAAAGACACAAAAACAAAACAATCAGGAATCCTCTCACAAATCCTACTCAGAAGCAGGCCAACTCATCCCAGTTTCGCTCCCAAAATCACAGGAGTTCTTGGAATTAGGATCTCACACACACTGAGTGTGTCATACAATTTTTCAGGACCAGGAGGAGTGAGGGTAGCCCTGGAACCTTGAACACAGTTACCAACAAAAAAGAGAAT
>SJYV01053792.1:126251-146182 GCA_006410875.1 Neotragus pygmaeus
CCCTGGGATTCTCCAGGCAAGAACACTGGAGTGGGTTGCCATGTCCTTCTCCAATGCATGAAAGTGAAAAGTGAAAGTGAAGTCGCTCAGTCGTGTCCGACTCCCAGCAACCCAATGGACTGCAGCCTACCAGGCTCCTCCGTCCATGGGATTTGCCAGGCAAGAGTACTGGAGTGCCATTGCAAAGCAGTAGTTTCCCTGTGTGTCCAAAAGAGGAAATTTGGTGGACAGCTAGCAGTCCTTGCCATGGCCATCTGCTGAGGTTATGTCTTTGTTTACTGGGGGCAAGAAATACAGCACAATGAGGAAAACCTGTCTTAGATAGTAGCAATGTCATTGACCTTCCACATTCAAACCACTACAGGGTGAAATGAAACAACAATGGAAATTATTTTCACTCATCTGGTCAGCAATCATTTTAAAGTTTGATGGTGATGACAGAGGTTTACAGAAGCTGATTCTCTCATACAGTACTTGTGGGAGAATAAATTGGTGCAGCCACTT
Source organism: Neotragus pygmaeus (assembly GCA_006410875.1). Lineage (NCBI taxonomy): Eukaryota > Metazoa > Chordata > Mammalia > Artiodactyla > Bovidae > Neotragus > Neotragus pygmaeus. The sequence goes on from SJYV01053792.1 coordinate 126,756, forward strand.
TGAAGAGTTATTTGTCAGTGTCTGTGAAAATTTCAGTGTTCATACCCTTTGACCCAGCAGTTCAATTTCTCACTGTTTTTCCTAGAGTAGCACTCTCAAAAGTGTATAGTGAAGCATGAATAAGATGCTGATTGTTAGTGATGTACATAAACCAAAAAATTAAAAACATGTACATAGCGAGTAGTAGGGGGCTAGGTGAGTAAACTATAGCATGTTGAGAATGAAAGCAAAGTGAAAGTCACTCAGTCATGTCCAACTCTTTGTGACCCCATGGACTATACAGTGTATGGAATTCTCCAGGTCAGAATACTGGAGTGGGTAGCTGTTCCCTTTTCCAGCGGATCTTCCCAACCCAGGGATTGAACCCAAGTCTCCCACATTTCAGGTGGGTTCTTCACCAGCTGAGCCACCAGGGAAGCCTAAGAATACTGGAGTCAGTAGCCTATCCCTTCTCCAGCAGATCTTCCCAACCCAGAATCGAACCAGGGTCTCCTGCATTGCAGATGGATTCTTTACCAGCTGAGCTATCAAGTGTTATGTAATACTATGAATGCTTAAAAATATAAGGTAGATTTATACAGATGAACATGGAAAGGGCTTTAAGACATATTCCAAAAGAAAAAGTAAGTCACAGAGCACCAGTAATAAATTATACCGTTTGTAGACATAAAGACTAGATAAAACTATAAATGTCTCTAGGTACATATACATTTATAAGTAAAAGTAGAGGAAAAGATCTGGAAGGGTACAAAGCAAGGAAAGTTGCTGCCTCTCAGGAGAAGACTGGGTCTCAGATCATAATCAAGGGGATTTTAGTTTTTATTGTTGGGATTTTAATCATTGTAAAACATCATTCATATACTAATTATGTAATTAAAAACAAAAATAAGGAAATGACTAAAGTGAGAAAACAAGTTAGAAAGTCTAAGTATGTTGGATTTGAAAATATAAATAACGATGTTAGTTATTATACTTTTTATTGTTATCATAATGTTTTAAGATCTTGAACAAAGACACAAAAACAAAACAATCAGGAATCCTCTCACAAATCCTACTCAGAAGCAGGCCAACTCATCCCAGTTTCGCTCCCAAAATCACAGGAGTTCTTGGAATTAGGATCTCACACACACTGAGTGTGTCATACAATTTTTCAGGACCAGGAGGAGTGAGGGTAGCCCTGGAACCTTGAACACAGTTACCAACAAAAAAGAGAATACTGTTGACATGGAGTGTTGCTGTTGGCCAGCAGTTGTCAAATTAGACTCCAGTTGGAATGAGAGGTTCCACAGCTAAGGTGAAGGAGCTGGTCACACATATTTGTTTCGTTTCTAGAATATGTCAGACACTGTCCTAGGAACTGAAACAGAGCAACAAATAAGATAGTCATTGCCACTTCCCCTGTGGAGTTTACCGTCTAGAAATGTCCTCCTAATTTGCAGAAAGCATTAATGCACAGAATTTTCTCCATTTTCAGATTTGCTCCCATAAACTTGCCCTTTGATTTTTCATATTGCTTATGTAACCAGTAAGCACAGACAATTGTGATAAGGATGAAAGTGAAAGTGTTAGTCACTCAGTCATGTCTGATTTTTTGAGACCCCATGGACTGTAGCCCACAAGGCTCCTCTGTCCATGGGATTCTCCAGGCAAGAATACTGTGGAGTGGGTTGCCTTGCCTTGGTCCAGGAGATCTTCCCCACCCAGGGATTGAACCCGGGTCTCCTGCATTGCAGGCAGATTCTTTACCTTCTGAGCCACCAATAAGGATAAGCCAGTTGCAAAAGAGTATTAACAGGGAAATTCAGAAATAATTTTTTAATGTTTAACAATGAATCTTTTCAGATATGTATGCCTGGATATGATATTATATTTCATATATATGACTTAGGTAACATTGTCTCCTACGAAGATTATTATTTATAAAATAGAATAGAAATATAAATATCTTCTGGGGCTATATGGAGAGCATTATCATTTCTAGGCTTGATACTACCTGAAAAATATTTGAAAACCACTGATGTATACTTGGATCTTTGGCAGAGTTGTTTATTTTTCCTAAGAATCCAAAGCAGGCAGAAATTTGTTGTGAAGCAGCCTTTCTGGGATTTACACTTCCCTGACATTTTCCTGGTGTTCTGAGTCATTTCCTTCTGAGCCACAGCTTGTCTAGTCACCAGGCGGTGTCTGGGTCATAGAAACAGTCTAACAAATTTAAAAATTCTTCAAATGGATTCTGTCCTGTCCTTCTTGCATTTCTTAATGCCATGATGCCCGCAGTGATACACCTTAAATTTACTTTTCTTTGCTATTCCCTTTGCTCTTGCCAGGACAGTTATTCAAAAACTGTCCTCTCAGTCTCAGCCTTCTGCTTCTTTCCTCTGTTTCTCATAATCGTGCACCACAAAAGCTCAAAGCATTGGTCTTGCCAGAGGGAGCCTGGCCTTGAGGAGAAGATGTAAAGAGCAGGAGGCAGGCCAAGGTAGGCAAGACTAGAGGGCAGTAGGGAGGGAATGGCAGAGAACAGCCATAACTTAATAATTACTCTCCTATCACACAATCATCTGTTTATTTAGTCAGTAAATATTTATTAAGCACTAAGTGCCAGGGCCAGGGGATATAAGGGTAAACCAGATAAACACAGCCTCTGTTTTTATGTGCCTGATGAGACACAGAGAAAAGTAAGTAGCCATTTACAGCACACTGGGTTGAGTACCGGGGCACATGATTCTCCATCATATGTTGAGTACCAGCAGTGATGAGTACTGGTGATGAGTTGTGTACCATGAGTGATGAGTGGTGTACCACAATGCAGTACCATGCTGAGTACTCCTTCATGTGTTGAGTACCAGTGATGTGTTGAGTACCAGCAGTGCAGGGTACTATGGGCGCTTGTGGACCGGGCAGAGGTAGGAGAAAAGCTTCCTAAGAAGGCTAGCTAGCACACCAAGAAGCAAGAGGCTGTCAGTTGTTCACTAATATTCATTCTTTTTTTCTTCCTTTAATAAAGTGTGTTAATTGCTCAGCCATGTCTGATTCTTTGCTCACCCACGGACTGTAGCCTGCCAGACCCCTCTATTCATGGGATTCTCTAGGCAAGAATACTGGTGTGGGTTGTGCTCTTCCTTCTCCATCCTTTAATAAAAGTATGCCTGCCCAGCTGGAGATTATCTTTCCCAGGGTTCCTTGCAGCTATGTGACTAAATTTAGGTCATGAGATCTAAGCAGCAGTGATGTGCTACTTCTGGTTGCTGGGATATGCCTTCCATCTCCTATTTCTATTGTCTGAAAAGTGGTAGTAACTGGGACAGCCATCTTAGACCATGAGAGGGAAGCTCAATGGTGAAGGTAGCCAAGGAGAAAAGTAAAACAAACCAGAAAAAATGTTGGACAACAGAGCGGGCTGACCAGCCCAAGACCTGTAGACTATGATGTGGAAAAGAATAGACAATGTCCATCTGGTGGAAGCTACTGTTATTTAGTCTCTATTAGGGCAGCTAGCAGAGAAGGCAATGGCACCCCACTCCAGTACTCTTGCCTGGAAAATCCCATGGATGGAGGAGTGTGGTAGGCTGCAGTCCATGGGGTTGTGAAGAGTCGGACATGACTGAGCGACTTGAATTTCATTTTTCACTTTCATGCATTGGAGAAGGAAATGGCAACCCACTCCAGTGTTCTTGCCTGGAGAATCCCAGGGATGAGGGAGCCTGATGGGCTGCCGTCTATGGGGTCACAGAGTCGGACACAACTGAAGCGACTTAGCAGCAGCAGCAGCAGGACAGCTAGACCAATACATCAAGCCTTATATCAGGTTTAAAAGTGTAAGAGGTTTAACAGAGTTTCAAATTCAAAACCTCTTCTTAGCCACTTGGCATCCCATAGTGTAATTCAGGAACAGTCCTTGCATCAGCTGATCTGGGAGGCATGTGAGAAATGGGCTGTTTAGAGCCAATGGAAAGGTAGCTTCAGTAATATAGGTACTTTTCCAATTTAATCCCCCTGAAATTTTCTTAAAGACAAAGATCCACAGCCTTCAGAGCTAAAAGAGTAACTTGAAGGAGAGGGATTTATGTATCTGGCTCCAAACTGAACTCATTTCTATTAGCAAGACATAGGACATGGAGAAACCAGGAACATAGTCATTTTTCACCCCCTGTCTTGGAACTCTGCTGGCCAGCGTCCAGGGAGTGATTTTGGATTACAGTGATCAGTTCAGTTCAGTTCAGTCGCTCAGTCGTGTCCGACTCTTTGCGACCCCATGAATCACAGCACGCCAGGCCTCCCTGTCCATCACCAACTCCCGGCATTCACTCAGACTCACGTCCATTGAGTCAGTGATGCCATCCAGCTATCTCATCTTCTGCTGTCCTCTTCNTAAGTCCTGACCACTGAGATGTCAGCAGAAATATCTTGTCTTTTGGGAAGACTGCTAGAATGGAGGTGACGTGGCTTGCGGTGGTGTTGGGACATGTTGCTGTTCTTTCCTTCTTTCTGATACATAGAACATAGTATGATTGCTGGAGCTCAGTCAGTCATTCAGAATACCAGTGTCCTTGAATATGGAAACCAGGGCCTGGAGTAGGAAATGGCAACCCACTCTAGTATTCTCGCCTGGAAAATTCCATGGACACGGGAGCCTGGTGGGCTATAGCCCATGGGGTCACAAAGAGTTGGACATGACTAAGCATACACACACACGTGCACACACACACACACACATACACACATATACACATGGAAGCTGGAAAGTGGCCTTGAGGTGACCTTGAAGATGGCAGAACACAAAGACAGAGGGAGCCTTGGTTTCACTGGCTTCATGGAGCCCCTGGACTCTTTCCTTCCAGACATGTTTTTCATGAACCAATGAACTTATTTGAGGTTGCCGTAATAGATGGTGGAAGCTCCTTCTAGCTGAGAGTCAGCCACCAAAGAGAATATAATAGGTCCATGGCACTTTCTACCCCATCTCNTGGACTCTTTCCTTCCAGACATGTTTTTCATGAACCAATGAACTTATTTGAGGTTGCCGTAATAGATGGTGGAAGCTCCTTCTAGCTGAGAGTCAGCCACCAAAGAGAATATAATAGGTCCATGGCACTTTCTACCCCATCTCGGGGACTCCTTTTCTTACTTCTGTTCTGGTACCAGTCTCCTTGTATGCTAAATGGTCGTCCAACCTCAGGTGACATTTTCACAGTTTTCCAAGTTCCAGGTCAGACTCAACCGATGGAGAGCTTTGGGTGTAGCCCATCTTCCAGGATGGCACCCCAGGTTGTTTAAAGAATTCCATTCCTCTGTGTGTGTATTATTGCATCAGCTCAGTACATGCGAGATGCTCAGAAGCTGTGAGTGAGCAGGTACTGAGGGATGCTCTCAGGGCCGGCTCTGCACCATCACTTTTGAAGTTGGCAGTTCAGTGCCGAAGCTTGGATTTGGAAGTGCTGAGACATGCTTGCCAAAGGCTGGAGTTTTGATGTGGAGTGGAGAAATAGCTGTTACTTTGAGGGGGAGAAAAAAACACCTTTCATTTCTTTAGGGAAAGATAAGTAATGCAACTTTGTGGTTTCTCACTTCTGATCTTCTGGAGAGCAGATGTTCCTTGAGGAATGCCTGGTCCAGAGGCGACGTATTTAAGTTCGCAAACAGCACACATCGAGATGTTAGACATTTCAGTGTTGCTAAAGAAAACCACCGAGTTAAACAGCCAACTTTCCCTCTTCATTTTGTCAAGGAGATTAAAAAAAAATTAACTTGGCTGCGGACGGTGGGCCTGGCTCATTTGGCAGTCGCGGGGGTGGGGGATGAGATGGCCATGTGATTGGGCTTGGGGACAGGAGTGACAGTCAGGTGAGGGAGAGAGTGGTGGCTGGAGGCAAGGAGACGCTTCCCCTCCTCCCGGGGCAGGCAGGGAACGGCTCCCATGGGGCATGTGCATCCTTGCTCACCCACCTTCCACGTGGCAAACCTCTGCTCTTCCAAGAGGTGATATCTTCACACTGAAGGGGAAAGCCACTCATTTGCCATGTGGGTGGTTATCTCTCAAAAGATCCATTCTCCAGGGAGGCAGAAATGGGCAGGAGAAGACTGCCTTAAGTTAACGCATGGAGAGCATTGCTTCCGATGAAAATGAATGATGCTGGGGTTTCAATGGCACCCTTCCAGCTGGGTAAACTGCTTCTTTAGCCCTGTGACCCTCTTATCATTTCTGCCCATAGTTTTTAAAGCATGGTGGAGTCTGGATGTTGGAAGAGTTTGTTGCAGAGAGCAGGAAAAGTGGAGCCTCAAGCAGCTGCAACCATCCTAGCTGTGGTGTGAATACAATGAAGTGCAGCCTTTTGTTTTCAGCGGAGGGTAGGGAGTCAGTGGGAATCTCTGATGCAGAGTTTGAAGAGCTGCTTCTGGAGGAGGAGAGTGAGGGGTTGGGACGGTCCTTGTGAACGCCCACCTGAAGCACCAGCAGTGGCAGCAGCCAGGGCCGGCCTGCCACACGAGCAGCAAAGCACTACTTCCTTTTCTCGGGGGCTCCAGGTGTCCGTGCCCTGGCGGGGGGGAACTGAGGCCCAGAGAGTCACAGTGACTGGTCTCCCATCGCCGGGCAATTTCCTGGGAGGAACAGGGCCAGCCCGGGTCCCCCTCTGGCATCTAGTTTAAGGGTTTTGTCTGTGTGATTGCCTCAGCTTCATAATATCACTTTCTACTCTGGTGCTTGGATGTGTTCCACAAATGCTGTGCTATGTGAAGCTCTTTCTTAAAATAGGAAAAGGATAAGCGCCTCTGAAGGGATGGAGGGACCCTGTGAAGAGAACTGGGCATAATTACAAGTCACCCTGGTTTCACTAGTTCAAGCAGGCAGATGGTGGATAGAACCGAAGCCAGACAATTTGCACTTACCAAATTAGCACCCGTCTGTTAGTCTGCAGAAATGGGGGAAAAAAAAATGGGCCTCTTTCTTTTCACCATATAAGGTAAATAAAAACCAGTGCTCACAGAGTGCTGGCCCTACAGGACGCAGAGGCAGTGTTATCCAAACTGCACCTGTCTTGGCCACATGTTCCCCACTTCCACTGCAAGCGGGAGGCAACCCTGAGTGATGGAAGGGACTCATACTGTGGAATCAGACAGCCATAGGTTCAAATCCCAGCCCTGGTACTTACCATAGCTAGCGTGGCCTCTGGCAGCTTAACGCTAGCAGGGCTGTTTGCTCACCTATAAGACGGGGATAATACTACCTATGAATCCAAGTCAGTAAATAAAAGTAAAACAAGCAGTACACAGTAGGCCTCCTATAGTCATAGCCCACAGGTAAGGGCCGCTAACCACACTCTCACCCCAGCTAGTCTTCACTTACATGTGACAACGGACACAAGGATAGCGGCCAAGGGACCCAGAAGTCTGTAGGGGCCAGAGAAGATTCCCTAACTCCAAGACATGCCCACAGACCACATGCTCTTGACATCAGCCTTAGGAGAAGGCAGGATGCTGACGTTATACAGATGGCAGGGCTTATGATCACAATAGAGGATCTCACGTGCTCTGTGGGGAACCATTGGCAATTTCGAAACAGGCAGGCTGTCTGTCATCATGCCTTCCACCAGCCATGACTGAGTTCCCCTACTCTATGTCAGGCCCTGACCCGGGATCAGGGAGACTGGTCCTGCTCTCAAAGAATTCAGAGTCTAGGTGGAAAGAGAGGTATCCAAGCAAGGAATTATGATAAAACTTTAAAAGTGCTATAATTGAAGTGGAAGGAATCCTACTTGGCATGAGAAAAAAGGTGTTGGGAGAGGTCATTCATGTGGAAATGGGGTGGACCTTTAGGGAGGATGGGGATCTCGGCAGGTAGCCACGGGGGTAGAAAGGGTAACTTGTGAGCAAGGCTTCAGGGTGTGACCCAAAGAGCTCTCCCTGGGATAGGTGAGCACTGTAGGGTGACGAGTGCTCAGGCCACCCAAGGGTGTTGGACGTGAACTGCTGAGTGAGGCCTGGTCCCAGCCTGAACATAGGCCTGAGTTAAGGGCAGGGGTGGGGGTGAGTTAGTCGGTGGGGTAAGTGACACCTTTGGTTTGCCTTTGGGAGGATCCGTTTGGCTGCTCTGGGAAGGGTGGACCATAAGCGCAAGAGTGGAGGCCAGTTTGGGGGCTATTGCAGGATCCTGGAGGGCCGGAGCCAAAGCAGAGGAACAGTGAGAAGAAAGACTGGCAGCCTTGGTGATGAGCTGGACTTGGGGGATGAGTGACAGGAGGCTGAGGACGATTCCCTGTTACTCTGTTGGGTAATTAGAGTTTGCAGCCAAATTTCTCTCCGGTGCTTAAGTTATAATGCTTGCAGTTTTTTCATCTTTGCCCTTTGGCCAGGTGTTCCTTGAACGCAGACACTAAGTCCCAATCACCCCTGATACTAATCCAGAATAGAAGCCCTACAGCCACAGGGTCGGGGCTTCTCTGGTGGCTCAGGCTTCAGCTGCCTGCCAATGCAGAAGACACAGAAGACTCAGGCTTGATCCCTGGGCTGGGAAGATCCCCTGGAGAAGGAAGTGACCACCCACACCGGTGTTCTTGCCTGGGAACTCCTATGGACAGAGGAGCCCGGTGGGCTTCCGTCCATAGCGTTGCAAAGAGTCAGACACGATTTAGCAGCTGAACAACGATGATCACCGAAGAGTTGACATGCTGATGAATGAGTGAATGGACTGTTCATTTTGCCTTAAATCGCACACATGTAGGAGGGGTGCATGCATAAAGCTGGCTTGCTGCAGCTTCCAGCACGGTGTCTCACAGATGCCTGTCCAACTCTGTGGGAGGATGATGGCCGTGATGACGCCATTTTGCTCACCTTCCTCTCTCCACACATAATGCTTCCAAGCTCCCCTGGGGAATGCAGGAGGCCTAATTAATTAATGTGAGCAAAGTGTCCTGATTGGAACTTTGTGGCTGGAAGAAAGCACAGGCTCAGGGAACATTTCCATTACAGAGCGCTCACTGCTCTCCTAGCTCGCAAGGGGCCCCATTAAGGCTCTTCTAGCAAATCCCCTTAGCCTGGTTATGGCACTTCAGGACTATCCATCTCTCCATCTATAAAAGTTTCCCTTGCTTCCTCATCTGCTTAATATAGATTTGCAGCTGCTACTCTGCTGTGCTCAGTGTCTCCCCTGGCTGGGTTGGGGAGCTCCCAGGTGAAGCAGGGAGAGATCCAGGCTGGTGGAGGAAGGGAGGGAGGAGGGGGTCAAAATCACCCTAAACTACCAGAACCACCTGAGCAATTTCCCCTGCAGTGTGTGTGTGTGTGTGTGTGTGTGTGTGTGTGTGTGTGTGTTAGTCACTCATTCATGTCCAACTCTTCTTGACCCCATGGACTGTAACCCACCAGGCTCCTCTGTCTATGGAATTCTCCAGCAAGAATCCTGGAGTGGGTTGCCATTTTCTTCTCCAGGAAATCTTCCCAATCCAGGGGTAGAACCTCCATTTCCCACATTGCACACAGATTCTTTACTGTCTGAACCATCAGGGAAGCCAGCATTTTAAACTGTGATATATCTTGCATGCTCAGAGGGCATATCTCCTGTGGGCATACATAGGTCAACCTCTGCGAATGCTTGGACCATGCCTTTTCTGGTTAACTGAGGATTATAAAAAAACTCTATTTTAGTTAGGCTTCTTTAACTTTCTTCAAAGGCTTTGGTCCATTTTCTTTCCTTAAGCTGTTTGAACACTGCACGCTGTTTGAACACTGCACACTCTTTACTCTTGATTTTGTGATTCAGAACATACTCAGGATCAGGATCAGAGTCTCTAGGCTGAAATGCCAATTTTTTTATTGCACATAACCACAGGTGTGGAAGGCTCGAGGACTCGTAAATCTCATTCCAGGATGCATTCTTGATTTTACTTGGCTAACTCCCAGACATCAGTTTTTTTCTTGCGATTGACTTCTTCTGCAAGTTGAAGACGGATAATTCTAAATGTATGCGGGCTTGAGGTGTTTCCAGGTTAGTGAAAATTTTACCACGTGTCACAGTCTCCCTAGTCTTTCTCAGGCTAAAAGTGAGATATGGCCCTACCAAGTCAGGAGAATTTAGTATAAACTGGTCGGCCCTATTGCTAACTCCCCTACATGAGTTTGGCTATATAGTGAGTTCTGCTACAACACTTTTGGAAATGCAAATTTGTTCCAATGCAATTGATGTCTTAGGGAACAATCTGAGCATAACACAGATTTCACATTTACTTATGTGCCATTTAGCCTGCAAGAAACACTAGGTGAATGCATAAAACTGCACACAGCTGAACTGACTGAACAGCCTAAGAATGTATGGAATGCACACACATGCTCCTAACATCCACTGGCCACATCTGTTTACTGCATCTTAGCTACACCCATCCACATCTGTTGTTACAACTCTCTGTTGACTTCATGTTATAATAACTCACAAGCTGCAAACTTTCTGGGGTCCCATTTCCATAAGCAAGCATCAGAATTTTTCAGGGTAAATTACCATATTTATTGTAGTATTTGTGGCTTCCTTAACCATTTTTACATGTGTCACATTGTGCTACCATTTTCATTAGATTCCTTTTTCTTTTTTGAAATGTGTCATTGATGCATGTACCCCAGTGTTCACTGCAGCTCTATTTGCAATAGCCAGGACATGGAAGCAACCTAGATGTTCATCAACAGATGAATGGATAAAGAAGATGTGAAGTGAAGTCAAGTGAAGTCGCTCAGTCATGCCCGACACTTTGCGACCCCGTGGACTGTAGCCCACCAGGCTCCTCTGTCCATGGGATTCTCCAGGCAAGAATACTGGAGTGGGTTGCCATTTCCTTCTCCAGGGGAATCTTCCCGACCCAGGGATTGAACCCAGGTCTCCCACATTGCAGGCAGACGCTTTAACCTCTGAGCCACCAGGGGTACATATATAAATGGAATATTACTCAGCCATAAAAAAGGATGAGCTAGAGTCAGTCCTAGTGAGGTGGATGAACCCAGAGCCTATTATACAGAGTGACATAAGTCAGAAAGAGGAAAACAAATATAGTGTATTAATGCATATATGTGGAATCTAGAAAAATGATATTGAGGAACCTATCTGCAGGGAAGGAAGGGAGACACAGATGTAGAGAATGGACCTGTGGACCCAGTGGGGGAGGAGAGAGTGGGACGAATGGAGAAAGTAGCATCAGCATATACTCACTGTCGGGGGCAAGATGGATAGCTGTTGAGGAGCTGTTGTGTGGCACAGGGAGCCCAGTCTGGCACTCTGATGACCTGGAGAGATGGGATGAGGGAAGGGAGGGAAAGGATAAATGTATAATTATGGTTGATTCACATGGTTGTATGGCAGATACCAACACAACACAGTAAAAATTAAAACAAACAAAAACCCAGAAAAATATATGTGTCCTTGCTGACATATCTGAGTGCTGCACCTCTAATCTCACTTGTTTCACAGCTCTGTGATTTTTATAAAGCCATTTTGCACATCCTGGTGATTTTGTGTTTGCTACGTTCAAGCAAACCTGGCTGTAAGTGGGGGGCTCCCAGCCTCACCCTGACCAGCTGGGAAAGGAAGAGAGTGTTCTTCTTGGAGAGAAGGGACCTTATTATTAATACATCTGCGAGTAACATTTGATCTCCTTACCACAGACCACTTGGATTGCTCACCAAAGATACATAACTTATAAAGAATGTTTTTTTAAAAAGGCTGAGAATATCTTCCAGTTTATAGAAATGAAAAATCGAGCAAAATTGAAAACTAGATCTCTAAGGTAGTATCGCTTCAACTTTACTTTTATGGTATCCAAAGTATAGAATACACATCCTCCCAGCTCTGGAGTTAAACATGGAATTACTTGGTGAAATGCAAGAAGTGTTCAGGGACACAGAAGGGGCAGAACTGGCACATACTTTCCTGTGGAACAGATGCCCTATAGGCATCATCTCATTTCATCTTCATACCACCCTCTCTCCACAGTGAAGCCCTGCCGCATGCTGGGTACTAATCTGGGTATGGGGTTATATCAGTGGGCAGAGAACGTGCCTACCCTCCAAGAGTCGAGCTTCTAGTGGAGCGGGGTAGACTGTGAGCCAGCACACCAACATTCCTGACTGTGAGTGCTGAGTGCTTCGGAGAAAGTACACGAAGGAGTATTTGGGGTGTGGGGACAGAAGGGGCACCAGAAGGGACGCCAAGCGGCCCACAGCAGCACTGCCACCTCCGTCCTATAGGTGAAGAAACCCAGCCAAAGAGAGAAGGGCCAGGTGGCTCTGAGCCTTCAGTAGGCCAGCGGGGAGTTAAGGGGAGAGGAGGGAGGAAGGAATCCATTCCCTGGCCTGTAGGGAGAGAGAGAAAGTATAGAGACTGCTGGGCTGAGTCTTCATTTTCCTTCAAAGCCTCTTTTCTTTCTCTGCCTCAGAGCAGGTTCCACTGTTTAAGCTTGATTTTCAGAAAACACACCTTCCTTCCTGTTGCCCCAATCTTGTTCAAGGACCTGGGAGGTTTCTCTGATGATCTCTATGTTAATTTGTGAGGACTGGAAAAAAAAAAAACCTCAATGCATTTTTCTTGACTTTTATAGGACTGTTCACTTTTGATACTAGATGTGTGGGTTTTCCAGAACTGACCCCAATCTACCAGCGTCACCCACTTACTTCCCAACAAGCCCTCCACACACAGTCGGACCTCTGTCATGTCCACCTCTGTCATGTCCTCCTCCTGTTCTCCAGGGTCAAAGTCTAGTACCTTGTCCCTAAATCCTCTCTCACCTTATCAGCCCACATCTGAATTCCTTCTCTGAATTCTTGTAGCCATTGCTCAGACAGATTATCCATGTAGTACATTAAAAAAAAAAAAATCAAAGCCCATCTCAAAAGTTCTGTCTAGTGTGGTGGTTTAAGAGGTAAAGTGCATGGACCCTGGCAACACAGCACAGATTTGAAATCAGCTCTGCCACTTCCTATCTGTATGACCTGGGATAAATTGCTCGCCCTCTCTGCTTCCTCAGCTTCTTTGTCATTAAAATATGGATAATAGCAGTGCCAACCTCATAGATTGTTGTGGGAATTAAATGAGATGATTCCTGTGGAATGCTCAGTGTGGGGACTGTACAGTTAGCTATTTTTATCATGAGGATGGGGAAGTTTGCCTTTTAAAAGTGCCTCTTTCTTGATGGGTGCTGAGGCTGGGCTGCTGTTTGCTGCCAGGGCTGGAGTCAACAAAGAAAGGGCCATCAAGGGCTGGGATAGGATGGAAGTGCAAGACCACATGGGCTGGGTTCCAGGAAGTCACTGGTGGGGCAGCATGGGGGATGGGCAGAGTCTGGTGTGAAGGTCGTGTTCAGGGGAGAGGGTGAGAGATGTGGCCATCTGCACATGGATAGAGAGGTAAGTTATGGTCCTTGACCTCATATGGAGAAGCAGCTCATCAAATGAACAAGTCATTGAATAATGATAAGTGTGGGTCAAAGTTGTTCTAAAGGATATAAAAATAGAGTGGGGCTCCCAGGACATGATTATTTCCAGGCAGAGAGAGGGGAAGAATCTATGGTATCATTTGATCAATTCTGTCATTTTCCACAAGTTGGTGTTTACTGTTTATTGAATCACAACTGTTTACCAGATTCTTAAGATTCTTGCATGTAACAAAACCCAGACAAGCTAACCTAAAAAGAAAAGAACTTGATGAAGAGGATACAGGGGTGTGAGTTTTATGGAGGCCAAGGGCGAAGAGGAACTAGAGACTGAGACTAGAGTGTTATCTGCATTTCGTCTCTTTTCTCCTCTCTGTGTCCATCTTTTCTCTTTTCCAATTGAAGACCAGCTTCTCTGGCTATTCCAGGCTGCTTGGCAAGGCAACACGTCCCCGTTAGCTCCTGAGCTCCTGTGTGTCCATGGTCCTCTCTCTCTTAGTACCTAGCCAATGCTAGATCTTGAGAGAAGGGACTTGTACTGACCTGCCTTGGTTTAGGCGGCCATCCTGGACCCCAGAATGGTAGTGGAGTTGGGTATCCTGGCAGCCATCCTGGGACTACACAGACTGGAAACACCGGTGGATGTCTCCAAAGGGGGCTGTGCCCAGTGACTGGCACAGCTGGGCAAGTAACCCACATAGTTTACTATGATGAGATCAACGTCTATGTACTTTATATATGTTGCCTTTTAGATCCTCATTACAACCTTACAAACTGCATTAATGGTCCCAACATACTGGTGTGGACACTGAGGCTTGGAGTGATCACGTAATTTGCTTAAAGTCATCATTAATATGCAGCAAATTCAGGGTTTCAATTCAGATCTGTGTGAAACTAAGTGAAACTAAGGCTCAAAAGTAAATGATTTGCCCAAGGCCAGAAGTAATTGGGAAGGAACTAAAGGTGAACTAAGCCATACGTGTGTCACTGTGAGCGTGTGCTCGGTTGTGTCTGACTCTTTGTGACCCCACGGGCTGTAGCCTGCCAGGTTCCTCCATCCATGGAATTCGCCAGGCAAGAATGCTGGAGTGGGTTGCCATTTCTTCCTCCAGGGAATCTTTCCAATCCAGGGATCAAACCCACATCCCTTGCAGTGGCAAGTGGATTCTTCACCATAGCACCACCTCAGAGGCCCACCAAGTGGTATAATATAGTCTAAAAAAAAAAAAAAAAAAAAACCCAAGGGAAACTCACAGCTGGGCTTCTAGTGTACTTGATGCCAGCTGACGCCCCCATCTCCTCAGTCCTAGTTCACCCTCTGTCCTCCTACATGCTATATGAGCTGGGCCTTGGGGCGTGAGGGCCTCTCGCAGAACAGAACCTGTGCTTTTAGGAGGGGCCTCTCTACCCAAGATGTTTACATGCCAGGCTGAATCCTGGCTGGAAGGTGGTTCCAAAGCTGGTGTGCACTGGGGCTAGACTCCCTAACTTCTTCCTGCAGCCAAAGCTAACACCAGAATCCTCTTAGGGGAGGTCAGTGAAGCTTCTGTTCAGAGACAAGACACAATCACTGTCTGGATTATCTGCAATTCAGGGCCACAGAGTAGCCAGGCTGAAGTGATTTACAGGAGAATAATTCCCGACGAGGGATTCTGGTGACCTTATAAACCAGAAGACTGAAGTTGCTTGACTTCTCTCTTCCCAGGGTGGAATTAATTCCATCTCTCTGCGGTCCATTTGATTTTTTTTTTTTTTTCTTTTAAGAAAGAGAATACAGATCCCAGTGGTCTGGGCTGTTTCTTTGAAACATTTAAAGTACCAATTGCATTAGTGAAGGAGCTACTTAAAGGAGGCATGAAACCAGGAAACTGGCTATGAGGAGAATAAAAACGTGGTGTGAAAAAGAAAGGAAAAAAGAAAAACTTTTATTTCAAGGCTTGCAGCTCTTTTCTGAGTACTTGTGGGATTTTTTTGTTGTTGTTGTTGTTCCTAGTTCTGACTGATCAGTTGTGAGTGGTTGATGGGTAAATGTGTCAAGAATTTGGGCTTATGATAAAGGGAGAGATCCTCTTCCTTTCTCCATGTTTATTTTGGTTTGTAGAATTATACCAACACTTCCTGATTGCATCAGGGAGAAGCTTCTATCTTACTTACCTACCAAGGGTAGAGGGAGATTCCACTGACAGGTGAGATGGCACGAGTCTGATATTTTTAGTCCATGTGATCCCATGGGGCAGAGTCTTCATCAGAGAATGATTCCCATATCTCTGATCTTTCTTTGACTCTCTTCCCCTGTCTGAGATAGAGACAGGCTGTTGTCATTCTTGGTGATCATCCTGGTCCTGGGTACGTGTCTTTTCTGCCTACTCAAACCTCCCCCGTGTATGAGCACCAAGGTTTCGGGCTTGGGAAGAAAGAGTAGGAAATATGTTTTGGTCTTAGGTCTAAACTGTGTCCTCCACTTTTACCAGTAAAAAAACACCCAAGAATCTTATTCCTATTTAACTCCTGATTAACTAACTCTATATCTCGGCTGATTTTGGCAGAGGAGAACAGGTTATGATCAGTGGTCACTTCCTCAAGAGACAATATTTCATTTACATTTAGTGCCCCAACTACCAACCACATTAATGGCCTGGATAGTAAGTACTTATTTCATAAGGAGTGCTAAAAGGTGTCTAGAATGACCATCTGGAAAATGTCTGGGGCAGAGAGTAAGAGGTTGGAGTTAACTGAACCTGGATTTGAATCCTGGTTCGCTGGTGGCTCAGACGGTAAAGCATCTGTCTACAATCCAAGAGACCTGGGTTCGATGCCTGGGTCGGGAAGATCCCCTGGAGGAGGAAATGGCAATCCACTCCAGCACTATTGCCTGGAAAATGCTATGGACAGAGGAGCCTGGTAGGCTACGGTCCATGGGGTGGCAAAGAGTAGAACACGACTGAGCGACTTTCCTTTCCTTTTTCCTCCACTATTAGCAGTTGAACTTGGGAAAGCTATCTTAAGTCTCTGGCTCTAATATTCCATAACTTTATTAGGGGGCATAATAAAACCCATTTTGAAGTATCACTATGAGGTTGAACAATAGCAGCCCTCTTGGGATTGACATACGTAAACTGTTGATGTGTGCTATGCTTAGTTGCCCAACTCTTGGCAACCCCGTCAGGCTCCTCTGTCCATGGGATTCTCCAGGCAGGAATACTGGAGTGGGTTGCCATGCCCTCTGCAAGGGATCTTCCCAACCCAGGGATCGAACGCAGGTCTCTGCATTGCAGGCGGATTCTTTACTTCCCTTCCCAGGGAAGCCCAAACAGATGATACTATGTATAAAATAGATAACGAATGAGACCTGACTGTACAGCACAGGGAACTCTACTCAGTGCTGTGTGGTGACCTAAATGGGAAGGAAATCCAGAAAAGAGGGGATGTATGTATATGCATAGCTGACTCCCTTTGCTGTACAGTGGAAACTAAAACAACATTGTAAAGAAACTAGACTTCCTTCAATAAAAATTAATGAAAAACAAAAACAGTAATAGTCTAGGCACTGTTTTAAATATATTGATTATATTAAATTTATGAGGTAAGAACCAGTTTACCTCCTTTTTACATGAATCCCAGAGAAGTTAGTCATTCACTCAAGACCACATAGCTACTAATTGTGCTTAGGCATGGCACTGTACTGTCTTTCATCTGAACAAGGGATTCCATGCATGCTGAAAGTGCCTGCTCACAGTGTGCTCTCAGTAAATATTTTATCTTCTTTTTCTCTTCTCTGGTGAGATGTCTGGGTCAGAGGCTGCTCTGGCCAGCTCACTTATAAGGGCACAAAGCTGGGACTTCCCTGGCAGTCCAGTGGCTAGGACTCTGAGCTGTCACAGCTGGGTTCAATCCCTGGTTGGGGAAATAAGATCTCAGAAACTGCACAGAGTGGTGAGGGGAGAAAGAGAGAGAGAGAGCACAAAGGCATCCTAAGTCCTTTAAAATCGCCTCTACCCTATCAATCCCCAAGACTAAGGATGCTTAGTCTTTGACTTTGGCTAAGATTTTGGATGTTTTGCCCGATAATCCCAGGCCCTGGTGTCCGGAAGATACAACCCCTTCTAGAACTGTTTCTTTTTTGTAGAATTCTCAGATCAATAGAGGGCTGATGTTGATGGTGGCCATGGATAATGATGCCACTTAAGAGAGAATCTTCCAAGAATCCTCTGGTCATAGCAAGGACACTATAGGGACATAAAGAAGTTGGTAGTGAAACAGAGGCCACATGGTCATTTGATTTAATAGATTACAGAGCATACAGGTATCACCCATGGAGCTTGCTCTGGAGTGTGCAAAGCCATGCTAAGTGTGAACTCCAAACCACCACTCCTGGAGAAACACATAGAGCAACCCTCTGAGAGTCAAGGTCATTACTACGTAGAGGAGACAAAGCTTTCATATCTTTGACTTGTCTTTAACTTTTCTCAAAGGGACTGGGAACCTGATTATCTTGTAAGCCAGAGAGTCAAGTATGAGAAAAATCATACTAGAATCTAGAAAACTGAGGTTGAACTGGAGTTTACCCAGGTAATCATTGGGGCTACAAATTATTGGGAGTTGGCATGAGAATCCCTAGATTCTTCTATGATTAGAACCCCTGGAATCAGCCTTCTTCTAATTGATTGCATTGACAAGGGTATATTTCATCAGCAAGTTGAGATCTGAGTAAGAATGAGAGGTGAGTCTAGACCTTGGCTCCCTCATTGCGTTCCCCATGTGGGAAATGGGGATTTATTATTATTGTTATTGCTTTCTTTCTTAGGTCTTTGTTGTGTGAAGAGAGACTTGCTTTAGAAAAGAACTGACAAGTCCCTGCTGAATTAGTTTCTAAGCTAATTTTATCCTGATAAGTTGATATGTCCAGCTACCTGTGACAGAGCCTTCCCTCCCTTCCCCCAAGAAAAAAGACACCAAATAGCACCTTAAACAAGACAAGAATTCTCTCTCTTGTAAAGAAGTCTAAGAGCAGTCACCTGGGGCTGCCATGGAAAGTTCCTGGTGTGAGGAACCCAGGCACTTGGTCTTGTTCCTCTATTTTGTGGGCTTCTGTTCCCAAGGTCAGTTCTTGATCCATTATAACCTCTCAAATCCCAACCATTGAATCTATGTTCCAGAAAGCAAGGGGAAGGGAAAAGATGCATCTCTCTTGAGATTCGCTTTCTTCAGTTGTACCCAACATTTTCACTTATGGAATCACTGATGAGAACTTAATCACTTGGTCTTCATTCCAGATCGGTGTCTAGTTAAAATTAGGGGTTCTATCACTAAAGAAGAAAAAAGTAGAGAGTTACTAAAGTCACTATGGTTGTCTGTTCTTTTTTTAAATCAGAAAACTCAATTACAGGACCTCCATGGTTCCTTTAGGGAGAACTATATATCCTTATATTAACAATTACCTCAGTAAATAGTCTCTCAATACATACCGAGGTCTCCCATGTGCTAGGTGATGTAGTAGGTGTTTTGAGGACTATGAAGATGGATAACACGTATCATCAAAAGCTTCTATGTACTAAGTACATGCTCATCTCTGGAGATATAAAGTGAAAAAGAAGTATGGAGTTAACACAAAGAAATAAGAATAAATGGACTAATAAATATAAGTTTAAAATTGAGAACAAAAAATAATAGAAAAGATGAACAAAACTAACTCTGATTCTTTAATATCATTTATGATTATACAGTGGAAGTGAGAAACAGATTTAAGGGCCTAGATCTGATAGATAGAGTGCCTGATGAACTATGGAATGAGGTTCGTGACATTGTACAGGATACAGGGATCAAGACCATCCCCATGGAAAAGAAATGCAAAAAAGCAAAATGGCTGTCTGAGGAGGCCTTAGAAATAGCTGCATAAAGAAGAGAGGAGAAAAGCAAAGGAGAAAAGGAAAGATAAAAGCATCTGAATGTGGAGTTCCAAAGGATAGCAAGGAGAGATAAGAAAGCCTTCTTCAGCGATCAATGCAAAAAAATAGAGGAAAACAA
>SJYV01053792.1:161397-180864 GCA_006410875.1 Neotragus pygmaeus
GAGGATGAGATGGCTGGATGGCATCACTGACTCGATGGACACGAGTCTGAGTGAACTGGGAGTTAGTGATGGACAGGGAGGCCTGGCGTGCTGCGATTCATAGGGTCGCAAAGAGTCGGACACGACTGAGCGACTGAACTGAACTGAACTGAACTGAGGTACTGGTGGTGAGGATTTTAACTTATGAATCTTGGGAAGGTCATATTTCAACCCAAAAGAGTGAGCTAGAGGGAAATGGACTTGCCTCAGCTCAAACAGATTTGCCTTAGCATCCAAGCTAAGTTTGGGTCTCCTAACTAACGGTTAAGAGCTCTTTTCATCACTGCAATCTGTTTCCTACTTGACGTCAGACTAAACAGGGTCCCAAGCACACCTTTCTCAGCCCTAGTCCAGGAGTCGTTTGCCAGTTTGGGAGTGCTCATTGTTCCACTACTTTGGCCACGTGATGCGAAGAGCCGACTCATTGGAAAATACCCTGATGCTGGGAAAGATTGAGGGCAGGAGAAGGGGGTGGCAGAGAACGAGATGTTGGGATGGCATCACTGACTCAAAGGACATGAGTGTGAGTAAACTCTGGGAGATGGTGAAGGACCAGGAAGTAAACAGCAGTCCACGGGGTTGCAAAGAGCCGGGCAAGACTTAGTGACTGAACAGCAAATTGTTCCACCTCTTTTTATTAGCACCGGATCTTCCTCTTGGAGAGTCTCCTATTGTGTGATACTTCCTCAGCAGATAGCACATGTTTCCCCTTCTCAGATCTGAAAGGGCAGACCCTCCTGCTATCTCCAGGTAGCCAGATGGACACATGCCTTAGTTTCAGCCCGTCAGACCCATCCTCTGGGGTTTCGTCCCCTGAGTAAGTGATGCTATGACTTGGAGGCCAGAGCAACACTCAAACTAGCCCGTTCCTACAGGCTAGGCCTGCTGGGTCTCCCCTTGGTCATCCCTCAGAAGAACCCCCTGACGTTCTGCTGCGAGTCCCTGATGTTCTTCCTGTAAGCCCTGTTTTTGTGTAGGAGAAGCAGAATTCATTTCTGTTACTTATGAAAACAAACTCTAATACACCAGGATGTCACAGGTTACCTGGCGTGCTCATGTGCAGTTGCTCATGACTGTAACCTGCAACCCCATGGACTGTAACCTGCCAGGCTTCTCTGTCCATGGGATTCTCCAGGCAAAAATACTGGAGTGGGTTGCCATGCCCTCCTCCAGGGGATCTTCCTGGCCCAGGAACTGAACTCATGTCTCCTGCATTGGCAGTTGGATTCTTTACCACTGAGCCACCTAGGAGGCCCAGATTAGGTTACCTGGAGAGGTGTCACTAAGTTCATTTTTAGAATGAAGCAGGACACATCGTGAGACCCAAAACATGACAGATTACCATTATGTGGAATTGTTTTTAGACCCAGCTCCGACCCAGACCCATGCTCTGTGGGCATCACTGTCGCCCCTAGGGGAGTGGGAGCGAGCCGGAAGAAAGTGACTGGCAGCCACTGCCAGCCACTGCCACTTGCTAATCTATATTCCATAACAGCCCCCGTTGCATGTCAATTGTGTGGTAAACAGCTTCACCAGGCAGATCACAGGGCCCAGCGATTTTATCTTATTTAAAATTGAGTCTAAAGAGAACAGATAAGCGCTATATCATCTCCACGAAGTAATCCACATACGGTTTATCTTCCAAGAGGTTTGCCAGGGTGTCATCTGTGTCAGTGTAAACACATGTTGGGTGGGCCACTCTTACTGATTTAATTTGCTTCTAAATGCATGTATGTGGGACCTCCCCTAAACCAAATAATTTGGAATAAAAGTGTCAAGGGAGTGAAGTAATATACGTGGTAAACCAAGGTCTTGGGTGTGTGTGTGTGTGTGTGTGTGTGTGTGTGTGTTTAACTCTGAAGGGGAAAAAAAAAGGACACGTAGGGGGTTTATTTTTGATTAAATGCCTTAGCCTTGCTTTGGTATTTATCTTCCCGTGGCAGCCCCTGATCCAGTCACAATGTGTAATTCCATTAGCATTATCTCTCAATTCATTTGAGAGGAGCCTTCAGCCTGGACAGTGGCAGCATAAAGGGCTACAGTGTTCAGGAGGCTTATTTCTTATTTCTTCAGCAAGTTTATTCCTTTATCGGCAGCTCGTTTAAAGGAAGCTAAAAGGGGAGCCAGTCAAATCGTTAAGTGAGAATTTAGTGTGGGTTTTTAAAGGCAGAGCCAAAAGCTTTGGGGGGAAGAAAAGGTTAAATTAAATAAATGAACAATGCCTACACAGCCAGCAGAACTGATGGCCACAGATAATATTTAAGGACCTCATATTTATAAAGGAGGCTTTATCTTTGTACTTTTAATGAGAAAAGTGATTTCAGTCGGGTGTCAGGACTCCTGGGTGTTTTCTAGCTGAGCTGTTAAGTGACCTTGTGACTTTATTTCTCTACCCGCGTCTACTGCAGAGGTGATGCTCAAGGCAAGAAAGAAATGCTATTCTTCCTAAAGTATCCCGAATCCCTGCAAGGAAAGATGAGGGTGGGTGAAAAGGAGATATGGGCACTTCTTACTTGTCCATGCTAATGGGAAGCAGGGTTCACAGGGAGAGGTGAATTGTACAGAAAACTCCCAAACCC
Organism: Neotragus pygmaeus; assembly: GCA_006410875.1. Taxonomy (NCBI): domain Eukaryota; kingdom Metazoa; phylum Chordata; class Mammalia; order Artiodactyla; family Bovidae; genus Neotragus; species Neotragus pygmaeus. The sequence goes on from SJYV01053792.1 coordinate 164,016, forward strand.
CATTGGCGTTTTAACCCTCCCCTTCCACGGGGGCCTTCTCTCTCCTGTGCCAGCAGGTCTCCTCCCTGGCTGGCTTGGCTTCCCCTTGTCCTTGCTTTTGTCCATCCCTTCCCATAGAAGCGCCCACCTGGCCAAAGAGAAGATGCCCAGGGAGTTGGAGAAGCTACACGGTCGGGGCTCCTGGGAGTTGCTTTGCATGGTGCGCTGTTTGTAATCCTGTTTTCTGGGAGTGGGATTTGAGGTGGCACAAGAGCACATGATATGCAGCATTTTGAGAGCAGAGTTGGGAGGGACTGTGACAGATGCATGCTCATGCCATTAAAAATCGCAATTCTACTACATCTGAAAGGCAGCTACTGGGCCAGCCTTTTTTGAAGGCTCAATACACATCGGTCCTCTGCCAAGCACCTTACATGCACTGTGCTCTTTAAAAAAGTGTTTCCAAACTGATTATGTTAAAAACCTGGAGGCCTGTCAGGACATTTTTTGAGCACTCAAAACATATGTACTTTTATTTATGTATAAGTTATATACCTATATATGTTATTGTAATGTAGTATGTATATTATAGATGCATCTTTTATATGGCATGTATTATTTATCTTATATGCTATTGTATAATATATAACCACATATATTTTTAAAGACTGAGCAAAATAAGTAGAAATAGAAGTTACTGTAGTACTTTTGCCCTGCAACACCATTGAGTCTTGGGAATACGCTAAGGACTTACAACCCATTCTGACAATTTCTGCTCCTCACAACCTAGGTGACAGGTAGGTGGTGTTGTCTCTTTCATTTTATAGATGAAGGAACTGTGGCTGAGATTGTTTGGTAATTTTCCCAGAGCTGAGATTATAATCCATGTCTTCGGATTCCAGATCTGGGAGGTCTTTCCATCACTCTGTACTCCCTGCTTCTTTCCTCTCACCCTGGCAGGGACCGAAGTGAATGACCCACTATCCCCTCCTTCTTCTGTTCCAGGGCTCTCCAGGTTGATTGAATCTATGGGGGGTGACTACTGGGGTCTTGGTTACTCCAGATCAGTGTCAGGAATCCTGTTCTTCTTTGCCAGACACTCTTGTCCCCAACTTCCCTTACATCCTGGAGTGACTACGTGGCCCAGTTCTGGCCAATGAGACATACAGAAGCATTTTGAGAGATGTTAGAATGGAGAGCTACTGCAGAAGAGCTTTCTGGCACTGCTTCTTCTCCTTTTGGGGGGCTTAAACTAAGCTTAAGGGCAGAAAAAAAAAAAGATATATTAGGGATGAGACACAGACAAAACAAAAAGAGGCTGGATCCTTGATAACCTCAGTGAATTCCTGCACTAGATCAGGAACCACCTACCTTCAGGCTACTCATGTGAGGTACTAAATGTCTTTTAAGCAGCTGAATGGGTACGTTGTTACTTGCGGATCAAAGTCTTCTTAACAACACAGTCTCCATCTCTGTATTTCTAATTAGCATCTTTCATCCTCATTTCATCATTTTGTCAGTTTCCTTCTTATCCACTACATTTTATGGAGCCAGGCTTGATCCATGTGGTATAAGAAGTCATATGATCCAAAGACCTTTTTAGAGCTATGCATTTTTCCTAACTCTTTTCTACTTTATTTTCCCCAGTTGAATTAGTATGGGTGTGTGTGTTTCTAATGGCTTGCTCTGCCCACACTGACCATTTCATGGTTCCCAAAGCTTGTCTTCTTGGAAGTATTTTTCTTCTCCATTCCACCTCAAAACCCTTGCACTTACTGCTTCTTCATTCTATGTCTTCCCCTGGTTGGCTCTTTCTTGTCCTTCAAGCCTCAGGTCAGAGGTTACCAGCTCAGAGAAGCCTTTCTTCACCCACATGGAGATCCCTCAAAACACTATATTCTTATATTATTCATGAGACAAATCACTACTTGAAATCATCCTGTTCATTCATTTAACTGGTTCATTCTTGCCTTCATCCACAGTGCGCACTGCACAAGAGCAGAGATCTGCTGACTTGGGCTCCATCTTAGCCTCAGCACCTAGAACTCAGCATGTAGGAGAAACTCAGAATATATTCATATAAAGAAATGAATCGAAGAAAGAATGTATAAGGGACTCCTTTTTTCCAGTTAGACTGGATGCTGTCTGATTCATAAATCACTGAATAAAGCCAATAAGATCTTCAGCATTAAGTACGAAAAGACTGAATAGATATGAATTACCTGCTCATGTGACTCCTTGGTTTTATTCCCTGGGAGAATTTTTCAGATTTATGAAACAGGGATACTAAAAGGTAAAGTGATACTAAAAGGTAACACTCTTTACCTAGCACCTGTCTCTTTACCTAGCACCTGTGTATTTACCTATTTACCTGCATGGAGCCTGACAGGGTCCATGGGGTCACAAAGAGTTGGACATGACTGAGCAACTAACACACACACACGTTTCTTTCACCTACATCCTTTGCAACCCAGTCAGTCCCACTGGGTGATCTTCATTGTTCATTCCTGTCTTCTACTGGTCCATGCCTCAGTGAAGCTTCTTACTCAAAGTCCTTCTGAGCAGAAGAATAAATATTATTATTATTATTTCTCACTGAGATGAACCTTATTTTAAAACTATTGAAACAGCAGAGACACGATTAATAACAAAATGAATAGTTATAATTTGAATATGGTATGATCAGAATCAAGGAGAATTGCTTTCTGAAATGACAGTCTTTTCCTTATAATCCCCTATTACCTGGCAAATACTTATATCTTAGCATCAATAACATATTGCTGCAGTTATTTGTTTACCATGTTGTCCCCCATTCACCTGAAAACCCCTAAGGAAGGGACTATGCCTGAAACAGCTTTGATCCACAGTATAGTGACATATGGCAGGCACTTCATAAATGATTTTTGAATGGATGATGCTAAACGTGATATGAGTTGCAGAGCATCCCCTTGGCATACTGCACTCTACAATTACAATGAAATTTTACAAAACCTTTAAAATCTCATGAAAATCTGTGCTATCTGGCTTTAGTCTTTGGAAGAAATCTTTATCACTGTTACCATCATTATCACTTCACTCTTTCTTCCTTAAGATGTATTCTTTCTTCTTGTAGCTTTATGCCTGAAGAAGCATGACAAATCAGGAAGGGAAATTAGGACCAGGCCTGAAAGGTGTTGATGAAATCACTGGAGAGGAAGAGATAGGATGCTTTTGCTTTATTTACAGAAGAAAATGATGAGGTGTCAATAATACCATTTATATGGGAGGAAGCATAATTAGGAATGACAAAGGGATAGACTGAAAATTTGGAACTCTCACAGAAGAAGCCAACACCCACTCATTTACAGAGAGGTGCATTTGATGATAGAATAATTTCCCCTGGGGCGCGGAGAGGAGGGGGAGATGAGAATGCATTGTTAATATCATTTAAAACAAGCTAGAGGGTGAAAGAGCAGTCATTATATGAATAGCTTGTTGCATGTCCACAATGCAGTTAGATACAGGACAGAGACCTGTTTAGCCCGAGGTTTACAAGATGACACAGTTTGACACTGAGCCCATTACCTGCAACTTCTCTGAGACACTAGGACCCCTGGCCTGGTTGTCAGGGCCTTGGTAGCCGTGGAAAGTTTCAGAAGCTAAAGGGTTAGGAATAGAGGAATGACAAAGTTCCCCTGATGGAGCAGGAAGAGATGTAGAGGAAAGGAAAATAAAAATCAACCTGAGCAGCCAGAAAGAGAGAGTGGGTATTTGGGGAGCAAGAAATAGGGTGGGGGCAATAATTTGAAAACCAAAGGAAAAAAATTAAAAATTCAGAACTCTGGATTGTGAGAGTATTCAGTGAATGAATGATAAGGAAAATGGTTCTATCTGACCTGCACAGGGCAAAGGATGGCCTGTCTGGTGAATGAGATGTACAGTGCAGAGCATGAAAGAGGCAGGGTTCACCTTAGCTCTGTGGACAGAGACTCATTCCCTTTATCTGAGTCTTTGACTTGACTATATTTCTAACTTCAGCCTTGATTCTTCTCCTTGGTGATAGTCTTAGGCAGGATGTTGGTTATCTTCCCTAGATATGACACTCAGAGCATTCCATTTTGATTCAATAAACATTTACTGAGTCACAGCAAAAACCATGGCATTGTGGAGGATACAACACTAAACACAAAATAACTAAAATCTCAGACCCTTAGAGACACTGGAGGTCATTTCATCCAAGCTCTAGCTTTTACTAGGTATCACTTCCTGTTTGAATACATCAAGTGACAGAGAACTCACTACCACCCAAGAAGGTCTCTTCTGTCTTTAGCGACCTCTATTAGAAAGACATTCTTTATAGTGGGCCAAAATAACCCTATGTAAGAGAAATTCTGTTCATTGATCATGCTTGGATATTTTGAAGTTTTAGAGCTAATTCAGCAACTCTTCCCCTTGACAGCTCTTCAAATATTTGAAGTTGTCATATTGCCTTGATGCTTACTTCCTTGAAGCTGGACATCACTCACTTCTTTGATAGTTCCAAATATAACAGGATTTTAACTCCCTTTTGGGCTCAGCCACTCTGAAAATATGGGGCCTGGGACCCACATGCAATAATCTAGGTATGGTCTAGCATCTCAAAGTAGAGCAGAACTATCTTTCTTCCCTTTGGGACTTCACTCTCTAATAACATAGCTTGTGATTCCATTGACTTTGACAGCCTCTCACTGTTGATTCACATGTAGAGCTTATTTTCAACTTTGGCTTATACTCAAAAAGAATGTGACCACATCTCCTTGATCCTGTATTTGTAAAGTTTTTTTCTACATCCATGTATAGGACCTCGGTTGTATCTATATTAAATTTCATTTTGTTGAAAAAAATTTCCCCATAATTTCAGTATGCAAAATTATTTTTGAATTCAGAGAGTCTATTTTATGTTGTTAGACTTTGATCACACACTTGTATCCTGAATAAAACAGGGTCTTCTTGATTCTGCCTTAAGATCCATCCCAACTTGACAATATATCCAAAAGAAATGCAAAAATCAACCTTTTCAAAGCATTGACAAATTACAAAGTTTTGTACTGACGATCTCTTGAGGAGGCATCAAAAGAAGGAATTACATCACATGTTTTGAAAGACTTCCTGAAACCCACTCTTTTTGTTACTGATGCTCACATGCCTCCAGGGACTCCATCCTCACAGCCTTCTTTCCACCTTCCTCCCACCCATCCTCACAGCCCCCTTCCCTCTCAGGCTGCTACCCCATTCCTTCCTCTTTGCCAGATCCTTCTTTCTGGAGAGCTCTGTATATTTTCATATGTAGGTCAGTTCAGCTTCTCTCACTGTTTCATTCCTCAGCATGGTGCCCCAGGTCAACATCAAAATTCCTTACGAACACCAAAAATGCCCAATATTAAGCAAAGGTTTCTTTTTCCTGAGCAAGGATAAGGATTGTAAATACTTAACTTTTTTTTTCATTGCAGTCAGAGACAAATTTGATGACTATGTCTCCTCCATCTTTATCCAAGTTACCAGTAAATCTGTTGAACAGGATTAGTTTGAGAACTGAGCTCAGACACAGACCCCAAGAAAACCTTCCTTGATGCGTCTTGATGCATTGAAGATTATCTTTGGGGTTTCACCACTCAATTAGTTGATCCATCCAGCCCACATTACCCTGTGTTCTAGAAAGATCTTATTAAAGAATCCTTGATCAATTCAGATTAGTCTCTTGCACACTTCTTTGATGTGAAAACCTCACCACATTGTTGAATTAGGGAGCAAAACCAACCTGGTAGGGTTTGTTCTTGGCAGTCACAGGCCCATTCCTAGCACTCACTATCTCATTTTCTAAATAATCACATGCCAGCCCTTTACTGAGCCAATGGTCAATATCTGGAGCCAGCTCATCTGTTTGTAGTTTTCAAAACTTACATTATTTTCACCTTTTGAAAAATGAGAATGAGGTTTGCCTATCTCTAGTCCTTTCCCTGTCCTTACACAGTTCTTGGGGCTTTCCAGGTGGTGCTGATGGTAAAGAACCTGCCTGCCAGTGCAGGAGACATAAGAGATGTGGGTTCAATCCCTGGGTCAGGAAGATCCCCTGGAGGAAGAAATGGCAACCCGCTCCAGTATTCTTGCCTGGAGATTCTCATGGGCAGAGAAGCCTGGTGGGCTACATTATAAGGGGTCACACAGAGTTGGACATGACTAAAGCGACNTTCAATCCCTGGGTCAGGAAGATCCCCTGGAGGAAGAAATGGCAACCCGCTCCAGTATTCTTGCCTGGAGATTCTCATGGGCAGAGAAGCCTGGTGGGCTACATTATAAGGGGTCACACAGAGTTGGACATGACTAAAGCGACTTAGCATGCACACCCTCCCACAGTTCCTGATGAGATAAAAACCACAATATGGAGTTTTTCACCTGTGAATATCTAAATGCTTCCTGGCATTATCATGTGTTTAGCCTGTACCATTTCTGGGTATCAGTGTCCATGAGTTTACTGACCACAGTGGAGAATAATACTGCCTTTGACTTAAAGTTACTTGCTTTGGGGCTTCCCAAGTGGCTCGGTGGTAAAGAGTCCACCTGCCAATATAGGAGATGCAGGAGATGAGGGTTTGATCCCTGGGTTGGGAAGATCCCCTGGAGGAGGCAATGGCAACCCAGTATTCTTGCCTGGAAAATCCCATGGACAGAGGAGCCTGGCGGGCTACAGTCCATGGGGTTGCAATGAGTTGGACATGACTGACAAACTGCACGTGAATGCAAATTGACTTGCTTTAGCATGGAAAGGATGTTCTGGATCAATCTGGGCAACTCCCTCTAGTCAATTAGTACCAACAGAAGTCTTCAGTGCAAGTAGGATGCTGGCTGGTCTGTAGGAAATGAGAGATGAGAACTAGAGCTTGGATGTTGACCCCATCATGCTGCGCAGACAGACTGCTACGTGACCTTCATGGTAGTCCGCAGAAGACAAGCAAGATGGAGCAGATAGTCAGAATGTAGAACAAAAGCAAACTTGAATATGATACAGATGGGGTGGAGGTGGTTGGCTGGATTCGGGAATTGAGAGTGGTGTGATGAAGATGCTTTTAGCAGCAGTATTTTTTTTGTTCCTTTTTAACTAGCTTTTTTAATACTTGCATGGAGAATGTAATACTTGCACAGGGTAAAATGTCAAAAAGAACAAAAGATATGCAATGAAACAATAAAATATATATCACCCTGGCTCCCACTCTAAGGTTTCTGCTGGTAAGTATATTTTGTCTCCTTCCAAAATGTTCTATGTATATATAAAGCTATATAGATATGTATGCAGTATTCTCTATATTCAAAAATATGCAAGCATACACACAAATACCTTTCTGCATTTTTTTTCAGAGCATTGATTACATAGATTTACCTCATTTGTTAAAGAACTACGCTGTGTTCTGTTGCATGGTTGTACCGTAATTTTAACAGCAGTGCTTTAAGGGAATGAAAATAGAATTGTTGCCAAATCCAAGGTATTAATCTGAAAGTTGAAGTGGTGAGAGTGACTGACAGGTGTTAACAGGTTTACATTTCAGATTCCTGTGTAACCTGAGATACATCACTTCAACATCTCTTGCCTCAGTTTGCCTGGCAAGGAAAGGAAATCACTTTCCTTCTTGATTCCAGTGTCAAGAAACATGAGACAAAGCTCCTTAGACACAGGACTTGGGGAAAAACAGCTACTAGGAAGGGTATGCCTCAACATTTTCTCGTTATCTAGAGGTGGGGCATGGGCATAAGGGAACTCTCACTCTGGCCACAGCGACACTAAATTGAGCTCCTGTGGTTGCTGCATTTGCTGGGCGCCTGTGAACAGTCAGCTGAACAGCTCAGCCGGCCTGGTCTGCGCTGACCTGCCTCATTTTTGGCCCATCACTGGCCCTGCCTGGTGCCTTTCTGGAAAGGTTTAACAAGTGGCTCTCCATCAAAAAAAAAAAAAAAAAAAAAAAGGGGAAGGCGCCCTGGTTTTCAATGTGTGCTGATTCCTGTGGTGTAAATATTCCTACCATGGCCGGTTTCTGCTGTCAGAGTGGTATCACTGAGTGCAGGGCTGAAAAGAGGTGCGCACAGTGGGACCTCCCACACACTCAGCTACCGAGTACCGCTATGAGCTTGGGGATTCCACAAGGGACAGACACCCAGCATTTGTAAAGCTGGCAGACAGGAGTGCTTTGCGAGGAAGCCCTTTTAAAACAGAGGAAAAGAGAATGAAGGGAGATGTGAAGGTGGAAAGAAGTCTACGCATGGTCCCCGGAAACTCCCTGAGGCGCCACCTGCAGCTCTTTCTGCGCCAGCTCAGTTCAGGCACGTCTTTCCCTTCATTTCCTTCCTCCTTTCCTCCTTCCCCTTGTGGGTGCCTTGGCCCCTGACGACCCTCAGGCGCGGTCTGGTTCTCCAGAAGCTGAGAGGGCCGAGGAGATTCCTCGAAGCTGGTGACGGGCGGACGTCCTCGCGGCGCAGCGAGTGGAGCGGAAATGGCCGCCTCCTGTTTCCGGTCTCCTCCTGCGGTGTCTTCTCTTGAGACCCTGGGCCTCCCCGCTGCCTGGCAGTGCAGGGAGGGTCAGGATCAGGTGGGAGGAACTTTCTCAGTACTGCAGGCATGGTGCTCACACCAGAGTCCACTCAATCTGACCTCCAAGAGGCTCCCCGTGCGGCAGGTGCCGGGCGGCTTGTTAACATGAATGGCATCCAGTCCCACTCTGTGTCTCAGCGCGGGGCGTTTCTGAAGCCGACACTCTGGAAGTGGCCAAGTCTACTTAAAGTGAGCACGACTCCAGCACTGTGCGTGTTGTGCCTTCCAGCCCCCCTGGCTGGGTTTTCTCATTTTCACTTGACACAGTGAAATATGGTGAGGGGCTTGATGCAGGAGCTCTGTAGGGAGTTCCTGGCAGGGCACATACATACTAATGCCCAGTCCTGCCCAGTATAGTCAGTATCATGCATGAAGCATGCCCCTCCCTGTCCTTCTTTCTAAAGCCAAGTGAGCTCAAAGAATAAGAGGCGAATGATACCAAGGTTAGGAGGAGGATTCCCTCTCCTGTAAATCACTATATGATTAGTTATCCACAGCTTAATACCCCACCTCCAACAGTATCCAAAATCACTGTGGATGGTGACTGCAGCCATGAAACTGGAAGATGCTTGCTTCTTTCTTGGAAGGAAAGCTATGACAGACCTAGACAGTGTATTAAAAAGCAAAGACATCACTTGACTGACAAAGGTCCATATAGCCAAAGCTATGGTTTTTCCAGTAGTTGTGTATGGATGTGAGAGTTGGACCATAAAAAGGACTGAGTGCCAAAGAACTGATGCTTTCAAATTGTGGTGCTGGAGAAGACTCTTGAGAGTCCCTTGGACAGCAAGGAGATCGAACGAATCAATCCTAAGGGAAATCAATCTTGAATATTCTTTGGAAGGACTGATGCTAGAGCTGAAGACCTAATACTTTGGCCACCTGANATTCTGAGAAATGTGGGCAGCAAGGGCCTGATGGAGCCCATTCATCCAGCTGGGTGCTGTCCCACCTGGAAGTCGGGCCTAAGCTACCTGACTTGGTCTCTCTGGCCTGAATACTGTAGGGAACATCCACAGGTGAGCTGCTTGTGGTTAGTTTTTTGTCTTTCCAAAAGACAAACTTTCATTCTGTGTGTTATTTATTTGGCTTCTCCTCCACGCTGAAGTGAGTGAAGCTTCTGCTAAACTTGAGGCGGCTAGAAGGGTGCCCTTGGATTTCATCACCACCCCTCCGGGCCGCAGCAGGAGTGGCTGCCACCGTTGGCCTGCTCGGACTCATGCCCACACGTGTGTGCAAGACGTCCAGCATCCCCTTTGCCGGCTCAGCTTGGCTGCCCGCCGCCCTCTTCACGGTGCCTTCTCCATGACCCAGGATTCGCAACAGCAAATTGGATTTTGGAATGTTTTGTCACTCCAACACAAAACAGATCACTAGCTAAGAGGATATCGTCTCCGCAGTCGATGTGCTGAACACAGACTCGTTGAATCAGTTCCCGAGGTCTTCCAGGGATGAGGATTTTCATTAGGAAGCGCAAGAAGAGGAGCAGCGGAGGACGAGGTCCCTGAAATTGCAGGAAAGGAAACCAGAGCTGGTCAGAGGCTCTCCTGGTCTCTGCTCAAGTTCGGGTTCCCGTTTGACAGCCTCGTTGAACTTATCTGCTACGAGCCCAGCTGAGTTTCTCTCTGGGTAATGTGGGGCCGGGAAACAGAGGGGGAGCAAACCATTCCTTGGCTTTGGCCCAGAGGTTGAGAGGAAGGACAGGAAGCCAAGTAGAGATGGGTGTTTGCTTCTCCTCTCTTGGAGGGAATAGATAGAGAGGCGGGCCCAGAATGTGGGATTGAACCAGCCTGCGTGGAATGCCAGCTAACTTTGCAGAGACGATTAAAGTGGATTTTCTTCCTCCTCATCTCAGTCCTGCTTCCTGAAGGTGATACCTAAAATAGAGCAGAATTTCACAGAGCATACTCTGTGAATAGGTGTTACACATACACAAAGTTTCCATGGCCAAAGAAGTTTGAGAAATCCTGAGTGTTAAGAGCAAAGCGAAAAGGGGTTCTTTGTTGCAGGACTTCTCAGAGCCTTTAAATACATGAACGTGCATTGGGAAAACCACAGGAAGTAGACACAATGTGTTGTGGCCCTGGGAATCCCCCAAGAGATGCCAGACTTGACCAGCACTTTCATTCATCTGCTCCTGTCTGTGAAAGAAGGAGTGGAATCTATATTTTAAAAAAAGTTTCAGTTGAATTATCATGATAAGTATTAGGTTCTGCTAATTATATAGACAGTAGGGTTTCAAGCAGAATTTTGCCAGGTGGGCAGACAGTTCAACTCCAGACTCAATGTTTGGCCTTGTCCTTCCAAGGCAGCTGAGAGGTTCTCAGACAGTAGTGAAATCCAGGAGGTCTATATTTTCTCAGGTTCCTGGATGATGCTGGTGTGTCTCCCTGGTTAAACAGCGCTGATGTTTTGGGGGAAAGCTAGGTTTTGAAGAGGGCTTCCTAGGTGGCTCTAGTGGTAAAGAACCTGCCTGCCAGTGCAGGAGACTTAAGAGACATGGGTTGAGTCCCTGAGTCAGGAAGATCCCCCGGAGAACGGCATGGCAACCCACTCCACTATTATTGCCTGGAGAATCCCATGGACAGAGGAGCCTGGCGGGCTGCAGTCCATAGAGTTACACAGAGTTGGACATGACTGGAGACAGATGTAGATGATCTAGCCTGGTCACTTACCAGCAAAGGGGTCTTGGGAAAAATCACCTTATGTTTCAGTATTACTGTTTATAAAATTAGGGAGTTGGTCTAGATCTGTGATTTTAAAAATGTTTATGCAGTTGCGTGCATGCAAGCTAAGTCCCTTCAGTCATGTCCGACTCTTTGCGACCCTATGGACTGTACCTGCTAGGCTCCTCTGTCTGTGGGATTCTTGAGGCAAGAATGCTGGAGTGGGCTGCTATGTCCTCCTCCAGGGGATCTTCCCAACCCAGGGTTTGAACCCATGTCTCTTATATCTCTTGCATCAGCAGGTGGGTTCTTTACCACTAGCGCCGCATTATGCAGTGGAATTCTCTACGAAGGCAATGGAATTCTAATGCACAGAACAGATGCTAGATGGGTTGTTCTGGTGTAAGCAATGTAGAACCCAGGGCCTGACACCCTTATCTTTCTCTCCACCCCCAGTCTTGGCCTGGATTCCCTGGAAAGCAGAGCCCGAGGCAAAAGCTGATGTGGTGACTCTTCATTGAGGGGTAGAATCCCAGGGCAGCAAGACTGAGGCACAAGAGAGGAGAGGGAGGGAAAAAGTGTACAAAGAATGACGTATTACCAAGCCAACCACTGTGCCCCCAGGAAACAGCTGGTGGCTCAGACTCTCAGGATATACCAAGAGAAGCCTGATGGGAACACGGTTTCAGAAGAGCCTGGAGGACAGGCATGGCCAGCATCCGTCTACCTGCTGGGTCCTTCCTGCTGCATCTCCCTGGGCACTGTTCACCCCACGAGGTGGGAACTCCCCTGCCCCTTGGGGTCATGATGGCAGGTCATGCTGGAGCCTGTGTGGTCAGGCCCAGGGCCTGGGTATCCATGGCTCCCCCACAGTAGGCCTGCAGGTGTTATACCTTCACCCCTGGAGGAAGAAAAGGAGCAGGAACTTTAGGAGCAGAGGAATGGATGGGGCAAGGTGTCTATGGGGCTGCTCTGGCAGGAAGCAAGCACCGCAAGGGGTTGAAGTTCAGACCTGGGGATGGGGTGGGGTGTTAGGTGGGGCTCAGTTATCTGAGCAGATACGTACTCTGGGGTCTGGGATAATGGGTTCCATATAAGGAAGAAGCGATTCCTCAGAACAGTCAGTGAACTGCAGCAGCTGCTCCAATAAGGCATCATTAAGCCACTAGAATCATGACTCTGGCTGAAATAGCCAAGCACACTTTAAACCGCTGAGGAATCACATGAAGAATGCATTCTAGCCAGGTTTCAAGAGGCTTTCCTGACCTCTAGGGCTTATTGACCAAAGTTAAGCCTTCTACGTGCTGGTGTCCAACTAGCTCAGACGCTTCTCTTGGTGGAGGCAGAGGGACATAGCCTCTGGGAAGCTGGAGGCAGATACAAATGACCTTTGCCCCCTCCCAGTAGTTAAAAAATATTGTAAACATTGGCCGACAAAGCAACAGGGGAACTTTCTGCATAAAATATTTCCCATAGGTCATTGCCTGGAGTCAGTCCCCCCGTTTTTTTAACAACCCTTGTTCTTTGATGCATGCTTAGTCAGTCTAACTCTTTGGGTCCCCATGGACTGTAGCCCACCAGGCTCCTGCTCATCCATGTAATTCTCCAGGCCAGCATACTGGAGTGGGTTGCCATATCCTCCTCCAGGGGATCTTCCTGACCTAGGGATCGAACTCACGTTTCCAGCGTCTCCTGCATTTGCAGGCAGATTCTGTACCACTGAGCCACAGGGGAAGCTCCTCTAGGGTCTGGTGGAGCAAAAGTCTGATGGTCACACTGTGCTTGTGACCCCCCATCCCCACTCTCTTCGCCATTAGATACTAACCCCTGTCTTCTTCCCCTAAATGCGCTTGCCCTTAACCACTGATTGATGCAAGCAACTCGCTGACTTTGAGACAACATCTGTGTTAGCATGGCTGCCTGAGGTTTCCGGCTCCCAGAGGGTCAGAACCAGCCCCTGCTTGAAGCAGTCTCTTGTGTAATCGGGAACTTAATTCATACGTTTTGATGATGCTAAAGAAGCTACCACTGGCCGTAGCAATGATGAAAATAGCATTTAAATTACTGATTTCTTTGTGCATTTAGACGACAGGGCTTGTTTCTTACGTCTCTTGAATACTCGGTACCCAGTTTAGGGCTTGTCTTATTGGAAGCAGTCAGTAAATATTTGCTGAGTAGAAAGAATGAATGAGTGGAGGCAGAGAGCAGAGGAACAGTCTATAAAGGAGAAAACTAGGGAGGTGAAAACCAGCTGCTCTGGCGGGTGCCTGCTCCCTGGCAGGGGCTGGCTGGAACCACATCAAGGCTGGTGGCTGTTTCACAAGATTAAGATGAACCAAGACTAGCACAGGCTGAACCCATCAGTCACCCTAGAGTATTCTGGGTGATGGTGGTTTGGAGGCCAGCAGGTGCCGTGGTCTTGTCACACTGATGCGCACAGAACTGAATTCTTGCTCTCCATGTAAAACTCTCTATGGGTTTAGATGCTAGTATATTGGGAGAGATGACCAAACTGCATTTACCAGAGCATTCCAAAGACAAGCTCCCCCCACACTCCCGCCCCATGGAAAATGCATTCGTGGCCAAGTAAGTCTTGCAAACACTTTATGCTATGTCCTCCTCTTGGAGATTCAAAATGCACATTAAAGGCAAAGGAGTTTGGCTATAGAGAATCCTGGTTAGTTGTTCTTGAAGTGAAGAAGTGAAAGTGTTAGTTCAGTTGTGTCCGACTCTACGACCCCATGGACTGTAGCCTGCCAGGCTCCCATGTCCATGGAATTCTCCAGGCAAGAATACTGGAGAGGGTAGCCATTCCCTTCTCCAGGAGATATTACCAACCCAGGGATCAAAGCCTGTTCTCCTGCACTGCAGGCAAATGCTTTACCATCTGAGCCTCCAGGGAGGCCCTATTCTTAGTCAATCATTTTTTTCAATGGAGGGATTCCTTTGTGTGGGTGTATTTAAACCTGTTGACATTTCTTGGAATGAGTGTTCCCCAGAAAGCATTTTGGGAGATACTGGCCTTCATCTGGAAACTTTCAGGTTTGAGTTTAGTTTGGAGGAGAAAAAACAGAACAAATTTCAGTCAGTTCACTCACTCAGTTGTGTCTGACTCTTTGCAACCCCTTGAATCGCAGCACGCCAGGCCTCCCTGTCCATCACCAACTCCCAGAGTTCACTCAGACTTATGTCCATTGAGTCCATGATGCCATCCAGCCATCTCATCCTCTGTCGTCCCCTTCTCCTGCTCCCAATCCCTCCCAGCATCAGAGTCTTTTCCAATGAGTCAACTCTTCTCATGAGGTGGCCAAAATACTGGAGTTTCAGCTTCAGCATCATTCCCTCCAAAGAAATCCCAGGGCTGATCTCCTTCAGAATGGACTGGTTGGACTGTGCTCTTAAAATAAGGACTGGTGAGGTGCTGGCTTCTGCTTACCCTTGTCAGTTGCTTTTGGGAATCTCAGAAATGGCTGTGAATTGCTATGAGACGTTGGCGACCCTGGTGCCTTCGGATGTATGTTTTCTAAAGGGACCATTTTAGGAGTGTGACTGCAGTTCTGACAGGTTTGTGGCAGCGTTTCCAACAAGTAGCACTTTCTGGTTGTGCGTAATAGATCAAGATGGATGTCTGCAAGATATGTGAGTAATGACATTCACCTTCTCAATATATTTTTTTCAGCTACACTTATTGAATAAGAGACTTCAATGTAACTGGCAAAGATAAATGTTCAGAATTAACAAAAAAGGCGTGAGTTATTAAGATACAGCTCCCTAAATTTTGGATGGTTGAAACACATTTTCTCTCAGGGAAGAAACTTTGCTACCCCGGAGAGGCTGACGATTTCTAATTAGACTGTAAATCCATGGTTTCTACCATTGGGTAGTGACCCAGAGAGCAGAGCTAGGCATTTCCCACGGGAAGCCTTTCACCGCCTAGTATTTGTCTTACCTAGGTAATGATGTGTGTGTGCATGTATGCTTGCGTGTCTGTGTGTGTGCACGCGTGCATGAGTCAGGGTGGGGGTGGGGTATCACCCCTGTGGTCCTGGGCTTTGGCACCTGTGGACACTGACTGATAACCTATGTGCCCAGTTTCAGGGCCTCACCACGCTTTGCCCAAGCACCGCGCTCCTTTTCAACGTGAATAGCAGTTGCTAACACACACTTACTAACAAAATTCCCCTGATGCCCATTCATAGAAGAGAGCACCGGTGGCTCTAGCAGCATTAAACTGTTTGGCGACCGAGTTTAGAATTATAGGGATCGGGGAGATGAATCAGCAGTAAGTCAAGTCCCAGCTGAGTTTGAACCCAAGTGCGGTGAGTTTTAAATTAAACATATCTTGTCATGATGAAGGCGTTGTAAGTCAAGCACTGGAGCTCTGTCACTCTTGACTCTGGAGGAGTGTGGCAGTCACCCTTTGAAAGGAAAACCCTGACCACAGCTTGTATCGATTCCCAGGCATTCTGGGAAATTGCCACTTCATTTCTTCATCAACTGTTGACTTTCACTTTTTTAGAATAGCAGTCCTGTTCCCTGGGACTCAGTGGAGCTCTGGGAACAGGCGGGTGGAAGAGGGCTCAGGCCCAAGGGGGACCACTCGGAGCCTTCTCTTTGGTCTTTCCCAGGAGGAGGGTCCGCGGGTGCAGTGTGGTTTGTTTTCTTGCTCAGACTGTATTTGATACTTTTTTTCTGGGGGATCCGTAGAGAAAAACAACAAAGAGAACACCTCAAGGAGGCTGCAGCACGGTTGCATTGCAGTGACAATTGCAGTGTAATAGGAAATCATTTATGTAAGTTACGGTGCCCTCTGAATGGGGCTTGTTGGAAATATGGCTACAGCTCTTGAGGCTTATTTTTTTTCCCCCTCCTGCAAAATAATCCTGAGGTTTTCATTTTCAGAGCAATTGAAGAAGTATTATGTGCTGGCCAGGGAATTGGGAGCCCCGGCTTCTAATCCTAGGCTTGCTGAATCGCTTTCAGCGAGTTCCCTCTCTGGGCTAGGCCTCGATTTCTCTTTCTTTCAAGCTACAATAAGCCCTTGCTGTTTCTGACCTGAAGCCCCAGACGTGAAGATGAAGGTTGCCATGCGTAATAAAGGACCAGGTGAGCATCAGAAAAAAGGGTTTATTTACATCCAGTGTTAGAGAAAATCAAGTAAGAGGGAAGAGTGTCTCAGATTAGGCCTCTTACCATCGCACCTTTACCAGCTCCTGTGTGTTTGCTGATCTGATGCAGAGTGATAAGTGATGAAAACAGCTCACAGAGGGTCAGAGAGGAGAATGCCCGTGGGATAGCAGGAAGCCTGGGAGAGAATGGTTACGCAGTAGTCCAGAGGCTTGGGCATGAGGCTGGGGGTGGGGGTCCTGATCCTGGCGGTAGTATGTTAATCGGGGACCATGTGAATGTGCACATGCTGTCGTTTCAGTCGTGTTCAACCCTTTTTCTACCCCATGGACTGTAGCCCACCAGACTCTCTGTCTGTGGGATTTTCCAGGCAAGAATATTGGACTGGGTTGCCGTGCTCTCCTCCAGGGGATCTTCCTGACCCAGGGATTGAACTCACATCCTTTATATCCCCTGCATTGGCAAGTGGGTTCTTTACCAC